>JAPYYT010001691.1:0-24222 GCA_030522565.1 Ceratosolen corneri | reverse complement strand
TGGATGAGGGGGGGATGGGGGAGAGATGGGGATGGCTGTGTGTGAGAGGCAGAGAGAGAGAGAGATGAAGATGAGATCAAGTTGGGATGAAAAATGGTAAAAGCGTACAGGGCGTGTTGAGAAAAAGTTAGTAATGCAAATAAATTTTGCTGGGCTATTCTTATAGTCTGACAATATTTTAGATGGAAAATTGCGTTTGGCGGTGAGTTCCGCCTTACCTTCGCCAAAAGAAGGTACACTTTCGCTAACTACTTTCGTGCTCATGATATTTTCCAATCTTTTAATTTTAATCTAACAAATGGCCGAGTACACGCCCGTACTATCCCGATTTGATTATTCCCGAAAAAAACAACAAAAACAAACAAACAAAAGAAAGAAAGAAAGAAAGGCTATTGTGTAGTGGAATGAAATACTCGGTCAATTTCTCTCACCTGCAAGTTTTAATTCGAGATTTCAGCTCGGACGTTAATTAGTACAATGCCATTCGCTAATGAAATGTGTAAGTAATATTTTTGATAAAAGAAGCCTAGAGTCGTGCCTACTTCCAGGGCACACTTGCTCTTGAACTTGAAACATTTATCTTGAACCTAATCTGTAATTGTCTACCGAGGACTCGTTGCTTTTAATTATTTGAAGTAATTAAAAATTAAAATATCGTCAGACTTGTAAAGCGGTTGAATGTCCGAGGGGTCGAGTGCCTGTAACGTCAGTCCTGATGTCTCATGGATTGCCTGAGATTAGCATAAGATATGATTGTTCAATGAAGTAAGATTTTGTATGCGATCGAGTAATCTGAATTGAATTTTGAACGGCGTAAGATGATTATTGGATGAGGTATGGAGCCTCGGCCGCCTCATTCAGAAAATGTAAAATAAGATGAGCGCGAGAGAGAAAGAGCGCGGGAGGCAGTCAGTCAGTGTGATTTAAGACCTTGGGTGGTAACTATTAAGAATTTCTTTCGGACATGCATTAAAGCAATAATGACGAGCTTCTACGGTTACTTTATATGCCGTGCTCTTTAATTTATGTCGCAATTATTCATAAGAGTATAACTTTATATTCGATAGTGGAAGGGCTTGCGTTACAATACATAAGAGTCACGATTATCTATTAAACAAAGTTATCACTGTATTAAAAAAAATGGAGGGTACGTCTTTTCGTTGGATTAACAATTTTTGCAGATAAACTTGATTTTACGACTATTAAGCTTACGGGGCAGTTTATGAATTTGAGATACAATCACGAGCTCACGGTAATAATATCAATCACTTGTACATTTAATTGAAATTATGATGGCTGCGTTTGATTAAAATTGACGTTCTTTCTTAGCTTGTAGCGGGCGCTAAGGGGGGGGAGGGATAATCGTTCCGGGAGTAGTTTACTCGTTATTTTGCATTATACTTGGAAGCAATTACAAAAGTTTCATTATTACTTTATTTTACTTACACGTTTGCTTGAAAAAAATAAATATACTATCGTGCGGATTGTCAGCCTTTTTAACGTGATTTCTCTTTTATTTATCACCACGGAATATATAAGACATAAAAGGAAAATGTGTAAAATGCAGTATATATAATGTTGTCGTTTTTTTTTCTGTAATTGCGCGTATAGGAATGGTATTTGAGGTAATGTAAAAGTGATGTTCGTTGGTTGTGAATTTTAAGAAGAAATCATTATGTAAGTCGCTTAATTAGTTATAAGCACGAGAATCGTGAGCTCGGCGCTAATAAACACGTATGTAGCTTATGGGCATTTAAGTATTGCTATTGTGCACAATAAACAGTTAATTGTGTGGCAAAAGAATTTTAGTTGCTTGTTCAACTTGTCGCTATTACAAGAATTATCCTTAGAGCCGAAATGTGTATATATTGCGGCAAAATTAATATCCCTGTGCACTCGAGATTTTTGGCACACGAATCCGCCGGCGAATCACCATAAGACAATCGACAGATGTGTGAAAATCACTATCTCTTGACTATTTCAGGTATCACTGAACAATTCACCATTCTTCGCATTTATTTATTGCGCGCACGTGTACGTCTTCTCCTCCATGTCCCTCGGCACTTTGCGTAGATAGCATTGGAAATCCGTGTAAGTGTAGATGTTCATGTCTCGGGACATTTTATATCTCAATTTATTCAGTATTATAATATCTCACTTTCTAAACTCGCTATTTGATTCTATTTTATCATCGCCTCTATACATTGAACCGGCCTCTATAAAAATGTTAAAAATGGGCTCCTGCAAAGATCCGTTGGAATATATTCTATTAGATTACATTTATTATTTACTTTATGGCGAAAAGTTTTTCTCTTCTTTTTTAGCTTTTATAGTTGTTGTTATTATCATCTATGAATTTATTTGCTTTTCATCTGCTTTGTTTATCTCGCGCTTGTGTATTGCCCGACAATATTAACATATAATAGAATGTACGTCTAGTTATTATTTTGCAAGTAAATTAAAGATGGCGATTATGTGCATAGCCATTGCTCGCGGATAATTGAAAATAATTATTCATTGCTTAAACAAGCCAATGAAATTTTATTATGCAGTGTCGAAAATGTATTTTTCTTTAAATACTGTTTGACACATGAACAGTTTTTTAATGCCTTCTTGTAAAATCTTAACCATATTACATTACACAGAATCTACATATATATATGTATGACAAACAAAAAGTTAAATTGCGTAGCTTTAATTATTTAACAAATAGTTTCTTTGCCGAAAAATTCTCTATATTTTGTTTCTTTTATGTCAAGTATAATTTCATTGTAAGAGTAAATAAATATAAATAAAAATGTTTAATTGAAAATTATGTCTGCCCATAATTGCTCGGATTTTTTATTTACAAATTACAAGAGTGTATTGACAATTTTTTTTGGACCATACTAATTAAGGCAAAATTGAAAATGCATTAATTTTAAAAGTTTAATCTGTAAGACGAGAAACTCGACAATCAGATATTAATTGTAATGGTCGATGACTTTGTTTGTATGAGGTTTCATCATCCTAAACAACTACTAATCCCTACATTCGCCATAATGATTGAGAATACATTTCCTTTATGATCGAACGAAACGTCACGAATATCGTAAAAATGCCTGCCCACACGACAATAGTCCATTGGATCATAATATTTTATAATAAAATTAAAAATGGAGTGCGAGCCTCTTGCCGTAATGAAGCGTAAGTTTTAAAATTTATGGACTTTCTCGCAGCAGCGGCTCGCCGGCCCTTTTACATGGCCATGTCCTCGGCCAAACTCATTGGGCAAGCACTCGGAGGTCCAGTAGGAGGTGGAAGCTACCTCAGCACATTCGTGTTTCTCCCTCTTTGTAATACCGGACGCTTACATGCTCGCGAGTCTCCGTTTTTTGGGAGACCGGATGCTGCCTCAGCATTTGCGAGTCTCTGGCTTTCGAGAGAGCGGATTGTTGTGTCTCGCATACTGAATACAGACACGCGCACGCACACGCACGCACACACTAAATCAAGCAATAACCGATATATTATGCTCTTTATGCGTATAGTTGCAATTTATCTGGCACAATGCGAAAACTAATGGCGTAATAAAATTAAGTAATCCAAATGGCATGCACTTTAAATCCCGCGATTGGTATTGCTGTCGAGTGTGTTGGTTACGGGATTGGGCTGCGGATACGCTTCGAGGGCTCGTGTGAAATATGAGATATCAATAAACTAATACGATCTCGTCGCTTTAAATCTCGCCTCGGTGTTTCTTAATATTCCCGGCAAATACGTTACCTCGGCGGATAATTTTTGGCACAGCGACGCGATCCTACAGCGAGCCATGACTCACCCACACAATAACGGCATAATGCCTTTTCAAAATTAACAAAAGACGTCCATCTCGTAGTCTATTTCTTTCGAGGTTGCATCTCTAATCAGCCGTGCGTACAAAGAGAAGAAGGAGGGAAGGGGAAAAAAAAGCCAAAAAAAAGCCAAAAAAAAGCCAAAAAAAAAAAACAAATACAAAACACCGTCTTTCCCCATTTCTTTTAGCATTCACGGCGTGACATTCACCACGGCATTTAGCAATAATTTTGCCAGCTGGATTAAGAAAATCCGACAGTGTCCCTTTCATTATCTCTCATTTGCTTGTGAATTAAAGGTCTACGCGCAATACGAGGATGAGAAACTCGCTGTGTGTTGGTTGGTTGGTGCAGAAAGAGAATCAGTAAGCGACCGTAAGCTGTGCCACATTCACATGCCACTCGGGTAATTTAATAAATAAGAGCCGGTCTACGTGGCTTTTAACCAGATGTCTATCTCGATCGTGGTAAGCGAAAGAGATTGATCGGGCTGCGAAAATCCGTGATCCGAGAGCCCGTAGAATGAGAGAAAGAGAAATCAAGGCGATAGAGCGATAAGGTAACGAGCCAACTGGCCTGACAGCCCGAGACAAGGACACACGATTGAGGGTGGCAAAGGAATAATGCAAGAGGAGGCGAATTTCTGCCTTTGCATAAGAGGGAATAAATAATGGAAACGGAGAAAATGGGTCGCTTACGAGAGAGGGAGCCTCTCTGTTAATGCACATTTCGCAAGGAGCGAATGGGAGTGGCGAGCGGCGGCGGTTGGGGAGGAGGGAGGAGGAGGAGGAGGAGGGGGGAGAAAACGAGGAGGAGAAGAGGTAAGAGATAAGGCGAATCGCCAGAGATACAAAAAGCCGTCGGTGGTGAGTGAGGTACGAGCGAGAGGACCAAGTTATTTTGCCGACGCGTCGCGAGGTCGTCGCGTCTAACGTAGCGGCGACGACACTCCAGAAAGCTGAAAAGATGTGGGTGCAGAGGGGGGCGCGAGAGGGACGACGATAAGAGGAAGAAAAAAATGTATGCTATATAGGAGGAGGGCGGGAAATTTATACGGGAGGTGAGGAATAGCCGAACGTGACTTGCAATCGCGACGTATTCTCTCAAATTAGCTTGCGCAAAACGATGGCAATAGGGCTCATTGTGCCTACTAAGCTCCCTCGCTCTCTCTCTCTCTCTCTCTGGCCGTTCCGCTTCCCCTCTCGGGCGCTCGCATCGCCGAAATGCAGGAAAAGTAAAAAGTAGCCGTGTACTAAGTGAAAGGAGGAGAAGGTCGGAAAGAAAGGATTTTCAGCGCGCAAAAAGGGCCGAGGAGATGCCTTTTACAAGGGGTAGAAAGTGCTGTAAAATTTTCACTTTTTAGAAAGGCGTTGGGCGAGCGACGGTGGGGGAGTAGGATATTTTTCTCCTCGGCGTCGTATCTTCCGCCTTAAAGTCAGTGGAGGCAGCTTTGACCGGTAGACCGATATTTTTTCTCTTTTCCGGTGATACTCGTTTGAGACTCGTCTAAGGAGTCTGTCGTCATTGTCCTGCGCGCGCACGGCTATAGTAAGAGTGGAAAAAATGTGCAAGTTGGAGTTGCCTAAGCGGACTCGAGCATTGGATTAGTCGTTTTCGTTATTTATCGATCGCGGCATTGCTAGCGAGACGACAGATAAAAAAGGAAATTAAGAGGAGTTGTAGGCTCGCAAAAATGTGCGCGAATATAAGTGGTATAATATTCAACAAATTAGTGTCAAAATTCTGTATGTTAGTTTTTAAAGAATAATTTATTTAGTGCATAATTTACTGCTATAATAAAATACGTTGAGAGTGCACGATAAAAATGACATGCTGTAACGTTGCTTAAAGAAAAATTTAAATTATGTCTGCTTCAAGTGTCTACATAAAAAGTTCGAGTGTTAATAAATTATTGTTGGCTATGCTACAAACGGAATGTAGCTCGATTTTTTTAAAGACAATCGCCTCTTAAAAATCGTATCAAGAGACGATAGTATCGAAATTTTTCATACATTCTAATTAATTTCACTAGTAGCGCTCATTGACGACGCGAAAATTACTTTTCTCCCTACATTCCTTCAACCTTAATGCATCTCTTGATATGATATGATATATATAAGCTTTTTCTTTTTTCTTTAACGGCTTCGCAAAATGTTAAAAGCCACCAAAAAGTAAATTAGTACTCAAAAAGTTATATTCGAGGAATGTCGATAAAGTCACTCACATTAACATTATATGCTATTTCAAATAATATGGTTAACTTTAATGTACAAAGATATTCTTTGGTATTCAAGAGTCGCAATAAATTATCCACGGAATATTAAAATGTAAAAGTGTTTAATGATAGATTGTATTCTGTATTACTACTACTATTGGCATATACGCACATAAAAGTGCGCAAGTGTTTTAATTTGCTTGACTTTATTAAATTGTGCCGCGATCACTCAAACAATTGGAAATTCGATTTTATGCAAGTTTAATTTGTCGGCAATGTCGTTTGCTACATTAATTTTCCCCAAGAATTTCACTTCTTAATTGTACGATTATAATACGAATTGTTATTGTTATTACGGCCGTAACACTTGATAAAATTGTATTATTGCTCCAATATAATTGTTTGTAATTGTTTTCGGTGAGTGCAATTTATACTCTCGGTAAGTGGGATTGTTTAAAATTTTCCAAATTCCATCTTAAATTATTAAAGCAGAGCAATTAAAGTCCAAAGTAAAGAATTTTAATGTCAGTTTTAATGTACAAACTATCCATAGACGCCAAAATTTAAGGTTTTTCAAGGGTTTCCAATTACCGATTATTAACACACGAAAGCAAAATATTCGGCTCTATATAATAAATCTGTGCATTTATTAGAGAATTATTTATATTTTATTTTAATATATGTATAGGTTCGTAATCTATGTACATTGTCATAAATGAAAAAGCCTACGTATTGACAAAGGCAGATTTTAATTTTTAATTATATACATCGGTGGGACTAATTCTAATTTACGTCAATACATTTGCCGCGCTTAATTCAACCTTAGTTATATTTAAGAGCCGAATAATTTGAATTTAAACAATTTAGCTTTCTCGGAATAATAAATTATTAATTATATTCGGGCCTCACGTGGAAAGATTACCGAATGGGAATCCATTGATTATACAGGCAATCACTTTTGTCTGCCCAGTTGCTTTGCAATTGTTAACCGTAGAGCCGAGGTTGTTACTTTTATTTATTACGGTAACCGAATTTTTAGCTGCTTTTCCTAGTCACGCATTTTTATTTACCTCCAGGAGATATTATCGTCAATTATTACCAATATAATACGACAAAGAAAACAGCCAATTTCCATTCGAAATTGTAACGATTCGAAGGAATTTTTATTTTCCTTGCGCGCGCGCACACGCGCACACAAACTCACGTATGCATACGCACACAATACGCATATGTGTGTGTGTGTGTATGTATGTATATATATATTTATAGTGGCATAAATTTATATATTATTACGCTGCGCGCAGGAGCAGAAATAGAAAAAGCGTTCTCATTAGGTCCCCATCTACAATGCCAAAAATTATAAATACATCGATTCCTGTACATATTTATAGTAATATTGAAAGAAAGTACAGCAACGTGCACCAATCTATAAATGTCTATTTGTATAGAAGGGGATCGAGGCCGGTGAGAATAAGCGCAGTTATTCTCGTTCCCGTCGCGCCGACTCTTTGAAAAGGGACTACTACCACTACAGGCACACGCGCACCGTAATTGCACCAGGCCCTCCCTCCCCCACCCAGCCAGCAGCAGCAGCAGGATAATAAAAGAGCGAGGGACGATTGTCTTTGATAATTAGCAGTGGTACCGGGCGTGTGTGCCTCGAGCGCAAGTATGCGTGGGCATTGCATGTGGCCGGTTGCGCAACATTGCCGCCATTATGTATAATAGTAGGAGCGACGGATAGGTGCGTGCGCGCGCGCGCGTGTGCAAGCCGCAAATCCTTCGCTACTTTCCACGTAATTATTCGAGGTGCGCGCCGCTGGGGTAAATTGCTCGCATCCAGATTACAGGGACAACGTTCGCAGCGAGGGAATATGCGGCCCCGGCTTATCGTGCGAATGTATCGCGCGCGCGCGCGCGAGCCCCATCGCTGAAGTAATGGTGAGGTACAAGTGCAGATTTGTCGATAAAAAGGCAGGCGAAGGAAAAAATGAGCGGAGGCGTAGTAAGTTTTCTTGCTTGGAGGGCTTAGGTGGCCAGGGAGAGTGACACGCGCGCAAACGCACGCACACACAGTCTTCCGGGAAAAATTGGCGAAATTAAAAATCGAGGTTGTAAGTGTGGTGATAATATGGCGCTCTTTTGCCCCGGAGAGGCTCGGTTGGTGTGAGTGCGGTATTTTGACATCTTGATAATTTCCTCGAGCTACAGTGGCAGTTGTTTGTATTGCCATTCGTTCCTCTCTCTCTCTCTCTATATATATATATATATATATATATATATATATATATATGCAAGTGTATATTGAATGGCAATTATTATGAGCGCATGATGATTACAAGTGTTTTCGAATCTTTACAATTGTCATTGCTAGTAATGTAAAAGTCTTGGCCAGTAATGAGTGGCAACATCAAGTGTACATTGTCGCGTCCCATTATGTTTATAGGGGGAATAAACTTTGCTGTCACGCGTCATTATTTGATAGGTCAGATTGATGTTTGTAACCTTATGGTTTAATTAATTTTCTATGAGAGAGAGGGAGAGGCCGTAAAATTTTTAATATATCACTAGCGCCATAATTTCTTAAGTGGCCATTGACCTAAATGTCCAATCAATACACACGCATTATTAACATTAAAGCAAGCGATTTTATACTTCTTATATTGAAATATTTACTCCGTTAACTACAACGTCTTACCAAAAGAGATTATTTTCGCCGAGAGCAAATTATTTTAAATCAAATTAATTGGCCAAACATACTTTCGACATCATTACTATCTCGCATAATTTTCCAACAATAACGGGCCCCGCGACCGATATATAAATTTCGCCAGCCTCCTTATGCAATAATCACCCAAGAATGTGGCGGGCATTTACCTTATATTAATGTTTAGACGAGAAGAAAAGAGATTCGGCCGAGCGGGACTCCCGTAATGCTCTTGAAAATGCCTTGAGAGACTAAAGTATTCCGACGGCAGATGCAGCCACACATGACATTGATCGTGGATAAAATTTAAGTCTTCCTCCTTAACAATTTAAATGGCGAGTGTGACGGGGCAACGCTTCGCCTATACGTTTAATAAACGTCACGTTTCCATCAATTCGCCCATACATGAATAATTAATTGGAATCCTTTATTTCTCAATAGAAGTGGAGAAAAATTGCCAATTACATACGTTAAATAAACCGTACTTCTTCCTCCTCCTCTTTCTTTTCTTACCAATTTTTATTACAGTTTATTGTAAAACGATACGCCTTGGTTTTTTTTATGCCAAAAATGATGCCAAATACACGCGCGTGGAAGCTCATATTCATTGGTATTGTTCGCCCACACACGCTCATAATGCTCGGTCTATTATAAGATTATAGAAATGCGCAAATAGATTATTGGGAGATCGATGCCTCCTAATAATAGCGATCCATCAAAAGAATAAGCAACAAAGTTCACGCAGCATCACATTGTTAAAATATCCTCGAATCAATTGTTTAATGGCCAATTAGGCCTCCTTTCCTCGTGGCATAAAACACATTTAAGCGTTACATTAGACAATCATAAATAGCATACTTGTATTTCAAAACTTTATGAGCAACTCATAAATAAGTAATCACTCCGATAGTATAACTTCGTATCTGTTTATGAGCTCGTTGATGCCGCTAATGTATTGTCTTGTGATGATAGCCTTCGGATTTCTGTGAGTGTGTCGTAACGGGAATAAAAAAAAAAGTGTGTTATCCGTGCACTTGTTGATACACTGTTTATAGCCACTTTGCGCGATATTAGAATGAAATTTTTTTTGTTCCTACGACGATTACGTTCCCGCCTGTCGTTGTGATGTATCTGCCAGGATTCAATGAACCTACGACGATCGGCTCTCATTGCCACGATCTATAACTCCAATTTATCTGCCTAATTATCTGCGCGCGCGCGCGCAAAAATTTCATTCGCCATTTGGGCGAGCAGCTCTCATCTTCGAACTTAACCTGAATTCTCCATTCTTCTCTAAAGACGCGTCGTGTGAAATATTTTTAGAATTATAGGAGCAGCAACGATAATTAAGGATCGTCGGCATGTGATGGGTGACGATGATTTGCGCTCTTAATTCCGACTTCGTACCTTCCACGTAATTCCTACGCGATGAGATGTAGATGATATACTTACGAAATTTATTACTTGTAAATTTCACCCGTCCCTATATACACACACGCACGCACACACACAGTTTTTAATAATTTAGGAGCATGGGAAATTAAGAGCTTTGGAAATATGTTAAAAGAAACATCAAGGTTGTTCTGCATTTTTTTCGATTTCGACGAAACGCCAAACGAGTAATGCCATTCACGGAATTTCGCTCTTCCATGAAATAATAATAATAATAACAATAACAATAATGATGATAATAATGATTCGTTCTCATTAGGCTGACGACTGATTTAATTAGCGTAGTTAAAATGCGAGAATTGGCCATGATGATTTCGTCATTTGTATTAGATTCGTCGCTGGCGTGCTTCTTCTCCTTCTCATTAATTCCACCGACTCGCTGTACAATTGAAAAGCTGCTGTAAATCTTATTGCAAGATTCGTCGCAATTTGGCTGGACAAATTGAATAAGCCTTTATTTACCGCTACTGGCAGTAATCGGCGAAAATCAAATTAGTTCTTAATGCCCTTCAACCTTCGTCCCAATAACAAGATGAAAAGTCCCCAAAGCGCGTCGGATACGATTAGCCTTTGCATATACTCTTATCATTCGTCTTTATTATGGTAAGAAGAGCGATGTGTTACGAGGGACGGTGTGCCATTAAATCCGGAGCAATCTAAAGAATTTCTCTCTCTCTCTCTCTCTAATCTGCTTTATTACTAAAAATGGAGACAGCTGGCATTGAGGAAAAAGTATCGCTCGCGTCCTATTGGAACAAAGCTGGCGATATACATCTATACATACGTGGGTATTCAAGACTCTCGCTTCAACCCTCCCTGCCCCCTCTCTCTCTCTCCCCCTCAGGATTCATCTCCTTCCTTCCAGCTTCTTCTCGCAAACGGAAAGAGAATAGCGAGACGAAAGGAGGAGGATGGCATATTGATCTTTTTAGTGGCGAGCGTATCTTGGCTCGAGCACAATCCAACCTGCGCGTCGGAGCTGTTGCAAACTGAAGGTCTATATTTCCCAGAGGACAGATAACTTTTACTGTTCCTATAAACACAATTTCCTACGAATATTGTATTGGGCTGTATGTGCGATCTTTGGATCTGTACAGGCCCGTGGGCGCATTAGGGCTCGGCTGTAATAGGATGACAAATAGTCATTTAGGCGAGGAGATATTTGTGTTACATGACTTTATTTGCCAGGACAATCGAGAAAAGCGGCAATGGTGGCTTTCCCTATTAGACTCTGCTTAGACTCGGCGCCGATCGCCGATCTGTGCCCGTGCCCAAGGATTTTACTCGGCTTTGATCGAGCCCTCCGCCGTCATTACATTTCTCCTTATGAATTGCACCTCCTGAATTTATGACGATGATGACGATGACGATGACGATGACGATGACGACGATATTTACATGTGCCTGTGTGTGTGTATTTTTTCATCTTACGAGTTAATGCTGGTTTTAGCGGCTGAAACGTATTTTATAGTGGAATAGCACGAGGATATGCAATAAAGTAAAACAAACAAACACGAGCGAATAAAGACAAGAACAAATGAAATGAAATGAAATGAAATAAATAAGTAAGAGTAATTCTTGATAAATTTCCTTATATTTTCGTAAGTATCGTCAATTATTTCAAGTCCTCGTGAAATTTAATTGAAAAACAAAAATCACGAACTCGTTCTTAATATACTTTACGAGATATTTATTGTCTCGCAAAAGGCCTTTTGTGCTAAACTCGTTTGCCATTATCATAAGCGAATACATATTTTTATATATACTAAGCAGCGATTTGTCATCGATGTGGAATGATGACGGTCAACTATTCTTATCTGGGATGATAATTTTCCGACGATAAATGTAGGATTAAATTTATGGGCCTGGAAGTAGATTAAAAGCGAAAAATTTCTTTTGCACGTGCAAATAAGAATAACTAAAGCTGCGCGCCTCGGCCTTTTTTAAAATGAAAATATACGAGTAAGCGAATAATCTTATTTATCGTAACAATTAGTGAGAGTTATTTGTCTAGACAGAAACTTATAATTCGAAAAGCCATTTGAGTTTGCGAGGCAACTATCTCGCTCCGCGCTTTATATGATGGAATTATTAAAATTTAAACGCATTAACCTTTTTCCACACCGAAAATGATAAATTATATACAATGAGCCTCTCCTATAAATTCAGCCGCATTATCTAAATTACTTTCTGTAAAATGCTTCCCGCCTGCAATTATCAAGTCGGAATAATTCCTTGATCGATCGTACCGCGGCATAATACCTCGGCCAAACTCTTCACAGACACAACACACTCAAACACTACCAGCCATCCCTACCTTTTTCATTCTTTCGACAACATTCATTGAGATGGCCACCTTCCTACATATCACAGAGAGAGAGAGAGGCACACACCAACTCTAAATAGCTATAAAGATTTTCCCGCCTCCCTTTCTCCCTCGCCCTCTCCCTCTCCCTTCCCAATTCCCTGCAACCATTCAATAAGGAAATAGACACACGACGCTCGCCAAACAACAAAATGCATACGCTTGAGGTGGTGAAACGCCGTTGTAGATTATACATATCGAGTACTAAAACTCAACCGCTTCTACAAACATTCAACATTCAACATACAAAATTACAGACACTGTTATTCAATCAATAATAATTACCCGAGGACCCAATATACTCGCCACACATTCTTTACGAAATACTCGTTAACAAGCGACAGAGCCACCACTCACCACTACTAATAAGATTGTCTTTGGGAGCTGCAATTCACGGCCCCCGGGTCTAATCGGCAATCCCGCAGCTCGAATTTATCAATTGCATTAAAAAAATTTTCAACTCCAATATTTGCCTTCCCTCCCTTATCTGCCCATTTTTCCAAATTGAAATCCACGAGGTCTCGCCGCCTCCAACTTATCTCGCTTGCTCCCGCTCCTAATTAAAATGTTCCATAATCATCATCGGCATACTCGAAATACAGCCTCGATATTTGTATCTTTGACATTGACTTTAAAAAGAATATGCATCGCGCCAATTGCGGCCGGGAATTTGGCCGAATCGCCTCCAGATGTACACACCTCTGCTTGGCCGATAATGCAAGAATTCCTCTAATTGCCGCTCGAAAATTGCTCGCCGCCGCCGCTGCTCGGCAGTCCAGAGCTACGAGAAGAGAGGGGACGACGGGGAGGGCCAGAGGAAGAGGAAGAGCGCCACACCGTCTAGCCGCTTCCTACGACTCGTCAACATTTTATATTTAATCCAGAGCGCTTCGGCCAGCAATAAACAAAGGCCGTATTACGTGGATAAGCCTCGCTCAAATTAGTTTTAATGCCAGTCGAAGCAGCCGCCAGCACTCGCCGCCTACGCTCCCCCCGTGCACGTGGACTCTCTCCCGGCGATGCTGTGGATGTCGACGTCGTGGCGAGTGGCGAGAGCCTCGAGATCGCCCAACTACGTGAGGAAAAGGAAGCGACGGCCTAGACGCATCTGGCCGAGCCCCGAAAACGTCCTCGGCTTGGCGTTGGGCTCGACCCTCTTCCGACGCTGCCGACCCCCGACCCCCGACCCGTTCGTCGCGCGGACGGGGGACGCGGACGGCGTCGTGAAAGCGCTTTTCCGTGCGGAGCGAGTGGAAAAGGTGGAAAAGGTGGAAAAGAGGGAGAGGCGCGCCTCGAACGGCTTATGAGAGCGGCAAGGAAGGCGCGCACAGGTTGTGCATGCGAGGCCGCGCATAGGCGAGAATGCGAAATTGGCGAGGTGAGCGAGAGCGAGCGAGAGTGAGCGATAGGTGCAGCAGCCGAATGTGCGCGCTGCAAAGTAAAGAGAGAGAGAGAGAGAGAGAGAGAAAGATGGACGGTGGTGGTGGTGGTGGCGGCGGCTGTGGCGAAGGCGCGGGGCCGCGGGGGTTAAGGGGGGTGAGGCGGTCGAGCGCTTGGCGCAGGATGGGGAGAGAGCGGGAGATGGAAAAGCCAACAAAAAATGTGCGCCGGCCGAGGAGAGAAAGCGAGGGAGATGGATTGCTCGGCGGGTGAGCGCGAGAAGGAGATGGCGCAGCGGCGAGAGTCCCGTGCGTGTGTCGAGGCTGTGTGCGTGTGGGTCAGCGATAGCGCTGGACAGCGACGGAGATGGCGGCGGCGGCGACGACGACGACGACGACAACGACGAGGAGGGGGCCGGCGGGGACGGAGGTGGTGGTAGTAGTGGTGGTGGTGGTGGCGGCTGCGGCGGCGGCAGCAGCGGCGGCAGCGGCGGCAGTGGCGGCGACTGCGACGGCGGTGGCGGCGGCAACGTCGACTTGGAAGGGGGGCAGAGCGGGACGTCGGCCGGGGTGGGGGGCTGGATCGAGTGACGCTGTGCGAGCGAGTCGGCAAGCACCGCCTCCAGAGCCATGCGATGGGCGGGAATCCCCGAGGATTTACGAGCGGGCGCACCGTCGACATCTAGCGGCGGCCGCTGGAAAACCCGAGCCGGCGCGCAGCGGAGGCCATTACGATCCCATGATTGGCTGAAATACTAGCCGCACTGCACTAATCAAACGAGCCTCTAACTGGCCTCACTCGCTCTCTCTCGCTCGCTCGCTCGCTCGCCCCCCGGTCACCCCCGCCCCAACCCGCGGCCCTCGCGCGCGCTCCCGTCCGCCCGTCACTCGGGCGCTTCTTTTCCGCCGGCGATATTTAATTACTCGGCGGATCTATGAGTGGCTGCGTCACGACGGCCGATGCACGCCAACGTACCCGAGATGTATGGGAGCGCGCACTTGACGCCAGCGGTAAATCTATATTTGGCCAATCGAAGCTGGCGGTTATGCCGTGTGCAGCGGGGGCCGGGGGGCGGCGGCGCGCAGCTCCACTCGTCACGCCGCCGCCGAACCCACACATGTGCCCGGGGGGCATCTGCATTTTCCGCGCCAAGTTGAGGGCGTCGGGCCACGAATCGGGCCTCGTAAGAAAAGTTGGAGAGACAGCTAGGCACGAGGTCCCGGCCATCTTCGGCCATAACCGCGACTTGAGCTCCGTCGCTCCTTTGGGAATATAATACTACTAATAATACTACTAATAATAATAATAATAATAATAATAAGAATAAGAATGCATGGGCAGGGGCGGTAGGGAGGGCGAGATGTGGCACCTCGAGCTCTTGCGGGAGATGATTGTTAATGGCGCGGGGGCCGAGGGATTTATGAAGCGAGGTCGCCGAGCGGCGGCCGAATAGACGGCGCGTTGGGCGGTCTCGTGGAGGCGAGCGGTGGCGTCGGCGGCGTCGGCGGCGGCACCTAATCCACTCTTACGGTCGGCTCTTAAACTAGATCGGAGCGAGGGCTGCGGTGCTTGGATGGTAAAAGCGGTAATTATCATTGGCTGAGAGGTAGAGATTTTTATAACCGCGACCGAGTAACATCTTCATGGCCAAGGCCGTGACGGAATTGTGGAGGAGGGCGTCGGGGAACGATCGAGTGGAAGCGGCGATTCGTCGATTAGGTTAGGGCGGCGGCGAGTGCAAGGGAGGGCCGCGGCGCCTCGCCGTAATTGTCGGCGGGATTGGGCGTCCAGGGGGGTGGGGGAAATAAAGTTAGGTAAGGGCGTAGAGGGTAGAGCCCGGGAGCGGTGGGACCGAGGCTTTGGAGTCCCTCTCGGTCCTGGATTGTCCCTCTGGTCTCCCACTCCGGGGTCGCATCGTCGCCGGCGTCCGCGGGCGAGACTTGGGGGCGAGGAAGGTGGCCCGCCGCGCACGTGGTTAGCGTCGCCGAGTCGTGGGGTCTTATACTCGCCGCGTCCTCGGTTTACGGCCTCTTTTAACGAGCGCTGTTGCACGCGACTCGGCACTAAACCTGCCCTACAAAACGCAGCCACTAGTTTAACTGTTTTACGGCCGAATTTATTATCTGTTAGCTCCTTATATGAGCGCTATAATAACAATAATTGTCAGTTTTAATTCGCTCGTAAATCCGCGCGGCCGCGAAGAAATTCGCGCGGGCCGTTTGAAGCGGGCGTGTGGGCGCGGGCCTGGCGAGCGGGACATCTGTCGTCGCCGTGGAGAAATAGGAGAGGCAGCCGGGCGCAGGAAACGGTGGTGTCGACGCTCACGGCCAATGGCGACGACGACGACGACGACGACGACGACGACGGCGATGACGACCACCAAGTCAACGACTTTTGGCGTCGTTTGGCGGTACCTTATCGAGGAGTGCGGATTTGTGAAAAGGGCTTGCTGCTAATGCCCATAGATGGTGCCACCGGCGGCCCACCGACCCCTGCCACTCAATCCCTACCGACTCCTCTTTTCAGTAGTAACGGATTAGTGCTTTACGGCCGCCTTGCATCCGAGTCGATGTTTTTCGAACGCGCCCGCACGCGCCCGCTCATCGACGACTCTCCCTAAGCACTATTTCCCCAATTGTGCGATTTGAGAGCAAGAGAGCGAGAGAAAGAGCGAGAGAGAGAGAGAGCTGAGAATTCGATTGTAATATGATGTCAATTCAACGTTCGTGCCCCATCGATCGTTTCAGACTGATTGTTCTGCATTCATGTAGCAGAGTGCAGACGTTGCCGATTATCGAGAGAGAGAGAGTACCATTAGGGGCAAATGTTGGTGACCTTTTGCTTTTCTCCGCGCAAGGAGACTTTACGTGTGTGGTTGAAGGTTATGCGAAAAATGCAGATTGGTCATCGGAGGAGCGAGCACGTCCATATCGACTCAACAACATATCCTGCAGTTAAAATTTATCTGCATGGCGTAATGTATTATTATTATTATTATTATTATTTATTTTATGCATACAGAGCATACAAATGCATATATTGGGCAATGTTGTTTGGCTGTTTAATTTTTGCACTTATTCATCACTGTGAGAGTGCAAAATGACATATCCAAAGTGCGACGAATATTTCCTCGCTGTGCACACACTCTGACGTACCAAATATTGATAAGAAAGCCAACGCTTATCTTCCGTCAGTAAAACTAAGGAGGCAGAGAGGCAGAGAGCGAGAGAGAGAGAGCGCGGGAGGACGGGGGGATGGGTGGGATGCTGAGGTGGAGAGCGCGAGGAGGGGATGCGGAGTGAATTTGAAAGGGAGGAGGGATGATTGAGAGATGGCAGTTTGTCGAGCTCGTTGGGTACACAAAAGAACTCATAGTCCTTACCATCGCAGCAGCATCATCTTGTACGCAGTTAGTTCGGTATCCTTGTACAAGAGTGCGTCACCGTAGTTGGCGAAAAAAAAAAAAGAGGCGAATTTCGTGAAAATTCCCAAGTAGTATAATAACGCAGGACGTTTCCCCGATTTTATTAATCGGCCGACTGATGATACTGCGATTTAATAGTCTAAACTTGCGTAGGAGAGGAGATTCGCACTAAACCCGCGGATAATAAAATTGTACACCCACAGGCTGTAAAACGAGATTTTAACATTTTTATGGCCATCGCACTTGTCCGATAGTTCTCTTTTTATAGCTAAATTCGCCAATGTGCATAAGCATATGTGCGGGGGGAAGTGTACGGAGCCGCAGATTGGGAGGAGGTACGCGTGGGTGAGGGACTAGAGCTCTTAGTGGGCCATAATAAGGGCGATTGGGCAGGGGAGCGAATGAGTGAGCGAGAGAGAGAGAGAGGGAGAGAGTGAGGAACCGGGTGGAAGGGAAAGTAGAAAAACGAGCAGAGTCAAACGTATCTGACAATGACATCGGTTACATTTACGAGGCCGTGAAGGATAAAGTGAGCACCTTGAGGTTGCATCATCGTCACTTTAAATCCCGTTACTTGATCGTAAAAGTCTTTGACGACTTTGTCGGAAGCTGCTGCTGCTACTGCTACTACTACTACTACTATTACTGCCGCCACCACGGTGGCAAGTACGGCTCTCTCTCTCTCTCTCTCTGCCCCAACAGCGATAAACCAAAGACGCACTTCCTTTCGACTTCCCCTTCCCCCGTTCGCTACTGCCAGTCTACCAACCCTTAAGCGCACCTTTAAGGACTTGACATTAACTCGGCCACTTTTCGATGATGTCGTCTATTGCTTCGGAGGAGAGACGGTCCTTTCGATAAATCCGAATCATTGAGCGTAAGAGAGTTTAAAGGTCGCGCGCCACTATTTACACGCCAAATACAAAGTGAGCCGTTACCGATAATTTATTACTCGAGGCCTTAATTCTTCTTCCCCCGCCCCCCTCGTCCCACCCACCTAGCCTCCTACCCCCCTCCCTCCACCCAGCCAGTCGCCCCGATTTTTTACGGCTTGTTATGCTTCGATTTTACTGCTGGAATAATTATTTTTATGGCCTTCTCGCCACTTTATTTGACAGCTATTCCCTAGCAAAGCACATTGAATTGGCGAGTCGACAACTCGCCTCGGCTTATCTCTTATCCTTCGTTTGCTATTGGCATTAATGTGGCTCGTCGAGCAAGTGGGCAAGTGTTCAGTGGCCAAGGGTTAGTGCGAAGGGCGAATGGATAATGCGGGCAGTTGGGCTCGCAATTGTCGCAGATAAACAAACGTTGGCGGAAGCATGCGGAAGTGGGGTAGTAATGGAGGGTCGCTCGAGGTTTGCGTAAAAATTGGTGGCGGCGAGAGAGGTGAGCGAAATGCTGATCGGGCGAGTAATGGATGCCGGGGGCGCGGGGGCAACAAAGTACCAAAGGGCCGGGCTTGGAGTACTCGTCGTCGCAATAGTGGCGAGCAATCGCGTAAGGGAATCTCGACTGGCAAGTCGCCTCGGCCCCAGCCCGACTTATCTTCAAATTAGTCAAAGTGCCCGTAGGAAAAGATTCCGCAGGAGGATGTTGGTCGAGGAGGCGAGCGCGCAGCACGTGACGGGAATGGCATTTTAACAAAATATCCGAGGAAAAAGGCCGAGAATGAGACAGAACCCCTAAATCAGATAGAGAAGAATTCCCCGCTCGCGGCCGACCGGTTCCCTCACCCACGGCATTCCTCCTCGTCTACTTGTGCGGCGATCGGCATCCAATTAAAGCCCATGACGACATTCGAAAGCGTCCCCGGCCCTCATCTCCTTCCACGAGCACTCGCGGTAGGGTGGGGAAGGGGTGGGGTGAGGCAGAGGGGGAGGCAGCCAACGAAAGTGCCGTCGAAATTGTGGCCGCGGTCGGGGGGAGTAGCGTAGCCGCGCATTATAATCATAATTCAGGCGCCGAGCGAACTCACTTACATACGTAAGCGGGCGAGTGGCGGGTATGGGCGGGCCCGGCTACGGAGAGCCCGAGGTCGTTCATGAATTGGAAATAGCTCGTGGAGCGGCGACGAAACATCCCATAAAAGACATAAAAGCGACGCCCGTACCGTCCTGTCATTGTGTGTGCATATGTGGCGTATACGGATACAATGGGCCGAGGAGTCCGTGCCGGTCCTCGACTCGCGCCGCCGCACTTGCGAATGTCCCGCCGAATGGAGATGGAGGCCGAGTGCCGAGTGGCCGATGGCGGTGCGACGGAGGGGGATGGGGAGGGGGGAGGCGGGGAGGCGGGCGAAAATGATGAGACGTGGAAGATGGAGAAAAAACGGGGTGACGGTGGGGAGGGAATCGTTAGGGTCGCTACTTCAATTCAGGTACGCACACTCCCATGTATGCTTAAGGTCTTCTTCTTCTTCTTCTTCTTCTTGTTGTGCGTTTAAGGTGGCTACTCGGGAGCGTTGGCTTTCAGCGATGATTTTAGGCAAATTTTCCGAGCTTTTGCCGTTTTGAGGCCTGATTTCGCTTGATCGCTTGATCGCCATAATTGAGGCGTAAGGCCAAGTGTATCGAATAAGAAAAATATATCGACCTCCTCACGCGCAGATGAGGTTCTCCTGGCTTTCAGCGATAAATGTTTCAGCGTATTGCAATCGGCTGCATAGCCATTGCCATTTCCGGCAAATATGTCGCCTCCTGTCAAGCCTCCAATGAATAAATGTAATTTGCAAAAATATCGTCGCCCTTGATTGTTCACCGAGGAAGCATCAGTTGGCTGAATGTTACGCAATTGCCGGGAATTTCATTGCAAAACTCGCGTAGACAGAGAGAGAGAGAGAGAGAGTAGGTAGTAAATTTATTAATGTTTGGACCGATCATTTAGAAAGTGAATGTAGGCGATGGGCAATTTGACTCTTCATTCTTATGAGAATTAATCGATTATTTCCTCCGAGTCTCCTTATACTTTTACCGGCTAAATTTCAAATCATATTAGGGAAAAATTGAAACTTTGCGTGGTGCTTGGAGCGAATGGCGAAAACTTGCTTCAAAGCTCGCCAGTTATTACCCTATTACCATGGAAATCCCAAGCCTTACGTAATTCGGATAGATTTTCTGCTTGGATAGCAGAATAGCGTCCCTCCATAGGCTGGAACCCGAAGAAGTTGCATTTTGTGCTGCAGGTAACGTAATTTGCAAGAGTACACATATCGAGCTTATCAATGTGAAATAATGGATTGCGGGACCTTAGGTGCACTCGAAAGGGCCAAACCATTGCCATTCAATTAGGAATTCGGTTGCTTATAAATTGGGCCGAGCGATTGATTAAGGGATTGTTGAAATTACGAAAAGTTTCATTGCCAATATGAGATGGGGGAGCTAGCGCCATTCAGGGCACCAGCTGACAATGTCTCCTGTGTATTTTCGATTCTCGTGGCGGGCCCAGAACTATCATAACTCAACCTGACAAAAGATTTATTATGTCGGAGCGTGAATTTTCTCAAGCGCACGGAGCGAGGACGCAGCGAGCGCATACGATACTGCCAATGAATAATAAGGGAAGAATATTTTTACCGGAGGATGAATCGAGATAAGCCATTACGCGTCAAAATGTGGGCCATTCCCTCACCATCGTTTCATTTCAATTCTATTATGCCCAGAGACAGGCAGCAATGTCTTTATGCGCAGTCCAACAGCCGCACTTCGCATTCGATCACCGAGGAAACTGTCACGAATCACGACGCCATTTAGCATTTCGCGCGCCCGTGTGTGAGAGAGAGAGAGAGAGAGAGAGAGAGAGAGAGAGACAAAAAGGTAAAAAGGAAGCGAGACTTTGCTCGACTGCAGATGCCACGTCGGTCGTCTCCTATCCAACCAACGTGTCTCAACGTTTCTCTCTCTCTCTCTTTCTCTCTCTCGCTCGCTCTCGCTCTTTGGAAAAGAATACACACCATTTCTCTTTTTTGTCTCGCCTTTCCATGGCACACTTTCTTCCTTGGCCTAGAGGCGCGCACACACACACACACACACATGCGACGCCGTCGACTTCATTGTCCGCCCCGAAAGTGCGAGCTCTCCTTCTTCCATTCGCACACGCATTAACAAAGTCCTCGCGCGTTACCACTTAATCGCGTGCTCACTCCAAAAAAGTACCGCACACCCGGGCCGCCTCCCATAAAGATCCTAGCCCCCTCCCACCCTCCCTCTCTCAAAAAGACGCCCCTCATCCCTCGGCCCAGTGCCCCTTCCTTCCCCCCCCCTCCCAAGAAGCTCCTCTTATTTACACGTACCGGCGAATATAATAATATCAGCGGCATTAGTCTCGGCGAAGAGTTATGAGTGTCCATTGTATCTCGGCCCGTCGTTTCCCACAGGCTGCTGAGGAGGAGAAGAAGGAGAGAGAGCGCGAGAGTGAGCCTGAAGACTAAATGCGGGACTTGCACGATAGGACGATAGCACGGAAGCAGGCACTTTGAGCTATAAATTGCGATAAATCGCTCGACATCCTCTCTCTCTCGCGAGCGCGCGCGCGCGCTCGCTCCCTCCGTCCGACGACTACCTGACCTTTACATTATTACCGAGCAATGAGACAACCCCTGCGTGTGCGGCTCGTCCTCCGAACGTGGGCACAGGAACTTTTTTACGACGTTCAATCGTTTATTTTGCTCCTCTTTTCTGCATTTACCGGCGATATATCTCTCTTAGCATTATTCACGCTGTTTCATGGCCGTGTAAGATGAAAGTTTATCGACGCGGTTTCGGACGAGCATCGCTTTTATTGTAATTGGCGCACTTAACCCCGGCACATTTACTTCGATACTCCACTTTTTATTGAATACAATTGCTCCTGCTGGTATGATGAATGAAAACAGTCTCTTTGCGACACATCCATTGTACGCTATTTACATTTGAGAGTTTGTTCGTTATGCTCTCGCCCGGATAGTTGTGTAAGTAAACTAGGCTCCACCGCCCTGCTCTTCCCCTTCCTCCTATTGCTATTATCCTCGCATGTCATCATCATCATCATTATTATTATTACTATTATTATTATTATTATTATTATTACTATTACTATGATTATCATAAGACGCGATAATTAAACGAAACTATGAAGATGTAGACATTGTTGCGGTCCCTGCGACGCAGCTTTTATCATCGTCAAAGGGTGGATGCAATTTTTATTATGGCAATCTCATGCCAAATCCTATATAATTAACCCCCTCCTCCCTTCTCTTCTTTTTGTTGCTTTGCTGTTTGTTGAATGGAGACAATTTTTAGATTTATAAACCGTTGTCGTGCCTATTGCGGAATCACGCGAGGATCGCAATTCCTACTGCAATAACAATAATAGTCACGTGAGATTTTTGCCCTCCGTGAGGCGCGCATGCAAAAATGCCGAACATTGCTGGCATCCTCGATAACCGTAACATCGCGATCGGTTACACAACTAATCTGCCTTACAAAGCATTGGAGTCGAGAGGAGCCTCTACTCGAATTGTTCCATCGACGTACTTTCCAAGCATTGTACGCAGCTAATGTCGCATCTCCACGTTACGCCGGCCCCTTTTCAGGCCATTATAAAGGACCCAGCATTGCACTCTATTCGGCATCAAAATTATTGGATGCTTAATGAAAGTCGATAAATTATTAAGGTCCGCCCGCAGGCAGCGTGGCTGTTGTGCTCGCGCGGCCATTCGTCCAATTTTAAGCGGAGAGCCCCGTTGTTTCCGTGTCCCCGTAATTCCTCGATCTCATTCCCCGACACGCTCGACTTTCTCTCCTTCCACGAATGTGGCATTCGCAGCTCTTTTCTTCTTCGGGCCATATGGACACCCATTTTCTTTGGATCTCACCTCGGGCCTCCCCATTCTCGGGGTATCTCGGCGCGGGCATCAGCCGTGTCGGGGCCTTGTGTTCTCCGGTGCTCCGCGCCCCGACGCGCCATTCGGGTCAACCACCTGCCGCTCGTGTCCCTTCGATGGAGCTGAACTGGACGGTGGCGAGCGACGGGGAGGACGCGCGTCGAGGGACACGAGCACGAGCTGCTGCGAGAGCGCGCGGATGGCGAACGCGTGCGAGGCACCGAGAGAGCAGCCTGCCGCGGCGCTCCGACGGCGCTCAAGTTTTTCCTTTCCCATTGAGCACTCGCCCGAGGGTCTGAACAAAAGAAGAAAAGCCGGGGCTTGGGCTTGGGGGTAGACGCGAGGAGAAAAGCGCTGCCTCGTCGAGAAAAGCACTCGCGAGAAAGAGGGTTGCCCTGCTCCTGCCCCTGCTGACTGAGACGGGAGTTAAGGGCCGTGGGCGGGCGGTGGGAGGGGAAGGAGGTGAGTAGTAAGGTTTTAAAAAGCCGGCGAGAAACGAAGGGAAAGAAAGGCTCTAGTTGCTGCTGCTCTCTTAGAGAGCAGTGGAGCAGCCAGAGAGAGAGAGAGAGAGAGAGAGAGAGTTATGGTGCGAGAGCGAGGGGGTGGGGTGAGTGGCTGCCGGTCGGCCGTTCGCTCGGGGTGGCAGGTAGGTGTGTGTCCTCGGGGGTGGCGGGTCTGTGGGAGCGACGGGGGGAGAAAGTGGGAGAAAGGGAGAAAGGATGTCCGTGCGCCGCGGGGTCCTGTGTGCGGCGCTGCGCGGCCCGGGAGAGTAAAGGAGGAATAAAGGAAAAGTAAGAAAAATGTGTCTAACGTGGCAGCGGCAATTCTTCAGCCGAAGTTGCCGCCTTAATGGCTTAGGTAGAGAGGCGATTGGTTCTCGAGGAGAGCCCGCGGGAAAGATGGCCGCCATTTCCCTCCAACTACCCAGGGAAATCTCTCCCCTTCCCACCCACCCCCCTCCTCCTCCTCCTCCTCCTACCTCC
>JAPYYT010001690.1:0-24240 GCA_030522565.1 Ceratosolen corneri | reverse complement strand
GAGGGGAGGGGCGAAGACGTAACTGCAGTCACGACAGTATGACTCCTAAGGCGAATGCACTAAAATACATGCATATGCCCTTGAGGAGAAATAAGGGGGTGTAGAGATAGGTCGGATAATTATTGAATTCGTGAAGCCTACTGTGGTGTTATCGGACTGCATGTGGGGGGAGGTTGAATACGTAGAAATAATAAACAGTAAAGACTTGTATATATTTACACGATTCTGGAAATACCTGGGCAATGCCGATGATGCTTCCGTAACGGGGGCCGTGCTGGTTAGGCGTAAACTTAATGTAAACTTCTATCGTCTAGTGAGATGGGGGTCACGCGTGGGGAGAGCTGCAGTCTTGTGTCGAGATGTTGACTGGCTAGTTTTCAGGTTCAACTTGTACTCAGAAGTAACTGACACATCTTCTGTACCGTCGTATTTATGTTTCAGGTGTCTCTTTTCCTTTTCTGTAGAGAGGGGTTAAAGGCAGAAAGTAATTTTCCATTATTTATTGAATATCAAAGGTTGGCTAATATATGGAGATTTCTGATAGTGAGGGGAGTTTAGAGGGGAAAAAGTAGGGGTAGTGAGGCGTGCTGTGAAACAGGCTCTTATAAACATACATTTAACGTTTCTGGACTGGGCAATGCTATGATCGAAAAACACTGACAAAGTTTCTAAATGCAAATATAATCGAAGAGAGTTTCGTTAGCGAACCGAATCATTCTGCCCGCCATCAGCACTGTATTGTCGATTCTCTTAGTCCATGTCTGAGTTGGAAAGTATAGAGTCGTCATGGTGGTTTTTAAAGTAACTACTCGGGTGAGTTTGTCCTTCCCTGGAGTTATGTCAATAACTCTAGCCAGAGGCCAATGGAAGGACGGGTATCGCTTATCGCAGATGGGTACTAGTGATCTTATTTTGATGTCGTTACGCTTGTGTCGCCATTTAGAGGTGATTTGATGTTACTGGAGATATTGCGCTGACCATCTATTCCAAAAATACTGTACCATTTGTTGAATGTGCTGCCATTTAAAGAGTCTAGTTGAGGAGAGGTCTAATAGCGATGGCTCAGGAAGGGATATGATGAGCGCTCCAGTTAAAAAATGTTCAAGTGTTAGTGCAGTAAGGTCGTGGAGATCATCACTTAAGGGCTCAAGAGGACGAGATTTTAAGATGGCTTCGATTTGTTAGAGTAAGGTAGTGAATTCTTCCATGAGGAATTGAGTAGTGAATTCTTCCATTGTTTGAGGTGAAATTTGACGTTCATGCTCCTTGGAGATTTGATGAAATAGCCTTTTTAAAGCTGAGTGTGCTCCAGTGAACGTTATTCCACAATCAGAATATAATGAGCTGCGAATTTCTCTGCGTCATATAAACTTCGATAAGCTGCGATAAAGGCTTCAAAGGAATGATCGCTGACCACTTCTAAATGTATTGTCGAGGTTGAAAAACATACAAAAATGCATATCCACCCATTCTGAGTTTTGCAGCATCTCCCTTTCCATAATTTGAGGGTAATTGGACCAGCGTAGTCGACTCCAGCATGGGAGAAAGGTTTGGAAGGTTTGACATATTCAGCGAGTAATTGTTCCATAAGTTGTTGAGCTCGAAGTTCACGCTGACGCACACAGCTGATGCAAGCAAGTATGTATGACTTAACGGGCGTTCTTCCTCTGATAATCCAGTAACGTTGTCGAATGTGTGACAGGTTTGACAGTGTGTCTGCGTGTAGGTAGTCAAAATGGGCGTTTGAAATTACAAGAGAGGTGAATAGTGAATTTTTGGGTAGGATCGCGGGATCAATGTTTTCAAAGGAGACGGATGCGTGGGTTAGTCGGCCTCCTACTCTTATCACTCCTAGTCAATGAATGCGGTTAATCCACTAAAGGATAGTGGACTGAAAGAAATTCCTTGCCTTGTCGAAGTTTAATCTCATCAGTAAAATAAATCATTTGGGTGGCTTTTATCCAAAATATGCGGGACTGGTTTAAATCATTAATTGTTAATCGACTGAGGAGGAGCGAGTGATCTGAACTTAAGGCAAAGACTGGTGATTCTCAATAGCGAGTTGTTGCTCGAGTTATAAAATTTATGTTACTGTTGTTTTGAGAATCTCATTTTAAGACCACTATATCCAGCTTTAAGATTCACGCAACGCGTAAACTAGTTAGTTTTAATGACTTCACCCCGCTCTTTTAATAGGGGTGGTCATCTTAGATTTCTTTGAGAATGAAAAGTTTTGTTAATTGTATGAAAATTAATTTTCTGTTGTCATTTAAGCTCTAGATAAATAATGCCAACGCCCTTCTGAAGGGCGAAGTCCCGGAGGTAAAGTGGTGGCAGCACTTTGGCTGGATTTTTCATGAATTCCAATTTATTCGGTTCGTTAAGAAAATATCATGAAGTATAGTAACTAAGCTATTTATGCCTAGGAGGTCTTGTCCATTCTTATTACTAAGCTCGTATTGCAAAACACGTGATGATTATATTGACCATTGCTGAAATCTTTCGAAACGCAGTCCGAGTAAACACGATCGTTAAATGGTCATTGAAAAGAGAGAAGCAATACTCGATATACTTACTGATAATATTCGTAGACTGTTGGAACACATCTGGCCATCAAACATTTTGAATATTTTAAAAAGAATTTACAAATAAAGAGGAAGTACCGAC
Organism: Ceratosolen corneri; assembly: GCA_030522565.1. Classification (NCBI taxonomy): domain Eukaryota; kingdom Metazoa; phylum Arthropoda; class Insecta; order Hymenoptera; family Agaonidae; genus Ceratosolen; species Ceratosolen corneri. Next base: position 21,573 of record JAPYYT010001690.1, on the reverse strand, counting down.
TGTCGAGAAACCAATGGAATCTTGAACAATTTTTGGGAGTATAAAAAAATTTCTTTATGCAAGTAAAATTTTTTGTTTTGAAAATGGAGGTAGATTGTATATCATTATGAAAAATGCATATATACACATATTTAATTATGTGTAAAATCATTACAATATGGTTTATTGTATAGAAATTAAGTATTAACATTATTATTGTTATAAAATAATTATACTATATTTTACGTGCATAGAAATTGAATAAAATTGCACTTAACAGATTTATTTGATCATGCACAAAATGTTTAAATAATTATATCCATTTTATATTACGTATATTATTAATAACAACTTCGATAAATATCAAAATTTTCTTTTAAATAATAAAGTTTTAACTACACGAAATATATTTTTTAAATATACTTTCATATGTTATATAAATATATAAAATTGAGCAAGAGAATAAAATAAATTTGGAAGAACTATTTTCAATATATATTTTTCAAAAATTTTATAATATTTACATCTATAAATCATGTTTCATTATTTTTTGGTAAAAGGTTTTCAAAATTAAATTTTCGAAGTTTTTAATAACAATATAACACTTTATGATATTAAAAAAATGTATATATGAACGGATGGGATTTGATAAATTATTATTTAATATTGAGTGTATGTAATTATAATTAATATATATATATTAGCTATTAATCGTCCACTGTTTGATGAGAGGAGATACTTTGTGAGATATATACTTCTAGTGATTGCGCGCTTTTTATATGAGTGGTATTGATAATAAATATATCTAAAACTTACTAAGAATATATTATTATACTGTCCGTTGCTCAATGAGCGGCAGTGCAATACGATTAATGTTCTCTTATACTCTCTGTAGGAGAATTATCGTGTTTTAATATTATGTACTTATAAACCAACCAAGTACAATAAGGAGAATACTACTTTAAGCTTTGAGGTGTCAGAAGTAATTGTTCGTCAGGTCCGTGCGTCCGTGGTCGGTCCCTTTGTCGCTCTTCTTAAGAAGCGAAAAATTCAATTTTAAATGATCAATGTGGGAGTTAGAGAGAAGGAGCAGTAGGATACATAGCTCGCAAGTGTTTACAATAACGTCCAGTCGAGCGACTATTTACAAAATTCGTGGAATCTAATATATATAAACAAAATAAATACGTTCACTCATGGAAATGTTAAAGGACAGATCTCCAATATTAAGCGGAATCTCGAACACAAACAATTTCATTTTAAAGTGACCTCTATTCGTTTCTTTTATTCGTTAATTTTATTCAGTAAATTAATTGAAGTAACTCACGACATTTATTTAATAATTTTAATATTGATTGACAATGGAAATATATGTATGGATTATTTTTAAATTTATGTTTTCTAAACAATTTCATTTAAATAAATAAATTATTTAATTATTAAGTGTCAAAAATGAAAAATAGTATCTTCAATATTAACTAAACAACATGTATTTTTTAATAAACTATATTTGCATTATCTTATGAATTGCAGTTTTTGTGTGCAAGTACATGAAACTCATATATAATATCTACTTCTTCAATTGATCTTGGGCTCTGTATTTTAAATTTATAGCAGCGGCGAGACAGTCGACGAGTGCTCAGGTCTGCCGATTAGCGACTTCGTCGAGGAGTCAGAACATAAACATCAACCGGTGGCTTCCTCCACCACCCGACAGCATAAGTCGAATCGCTCAAGCTTTACAGGAGGTGCGAGCGGGATCACTCACCAGGGTGCTACACTGAACGGCGCATCCGGTGTGAGTCGCGGTACGTCGCGCAGTCACATGGAGCAAGAGAAACGTATGAGGCGAGAGATCGCCAACAGTAACGAACGAAGACGCATGCAGAGCATCAACGCTGGCTTTCAGTCGCTCAGGACCTTACTGCCGCACCATGAGGGCGAAAAACTGTCGAAGGTCAGTCATTCCTTACAAAAAATTCTTTTATTATTAGCATTTGTTACAGCCTTGCTTCTTGATTTACAAATACTTTTTTAATTAGAGATTTTTACTTTTATGTATTACGAACGAATTGTCATCTCAGATTGGGGGATAGATCTACAAGTATCACGTAAAAGTATATGTAGATCACGGTTCATTATTTTTAAGCATCGTATTGTTATCGTCAACATTTGTATTATTAGAACTATTATCATTATTAGTTCCCACTTTATTTAGAAAATCAAACACGTTTTTTTTTAGTTAAAATCGCTTTTTACCCTATTGATGCAGATCTGCCTAGATAAGTTTCATAAGCTTTGACATAAAATTTATATCTTGTAATAATATAGTAACCTTTAATAGTGATTTGTATAAATGAAAACTTTACCTATTAGTAAACTTCTATTTTTTCTCTTAATTATAGCATATACTAGCATTTTTCTCCGATTAATTATTTTAAAATTTTTAGGTAACTTAACTTTTTAGGTAACCACGCAAATATGTAATTAAACATGGCTGACATACACATGTTCAGCAATTATTTTAATAAGAACAGTCGTATTAATGAAATCACCTTTAAAATATTTATCAGTGTTGGAGGTGGTATTCAACGATTATATGTAGCATGTTATCGCGGATGACATTTAATTACTCATACGTAATCATTATTATAGTCGGATTATATTACAATATCCAATAGCAATCTGAAATAAAGATGATCTTCGACCACAAAAATGCCAAAGCAAGCAAATAGCTGAAATTTTTATTTGATTAGCTGACGATTCAATGATATTTATTTCTACAGTTTGAAGTTATTCGAAACATGTATCATGGTTGACATTTATTTTTTTTGCACGATTTTATTTGCACTGTTTGTGTTTTTCTTTATTGTACAAGGTATTAAGTGCGTAATAAAACTACTTTTCATGCACATAAACCTTGTACTAGTCTAAAATTTATGATAACATACATATTTTACACGTATTGTTACGGTGATTATGACTGTTAATGTTTTGTAAAATCGATACATTGCGAGTAATAACATACCAGCCTCTCATGTTTCCCCTCATATACAGAGTATTTCCATCAACTGTATAAATTTATTTATGCTCTTTCTTTTGTTAATGGCTTCTACAAATTTTAATATTAATTTTATAAGTCTTATATTCAATTTTATTTATATAATGTAATTGCAGTTACGTATATGGGTATATATTAAAAACTACTATTCATTCTTTGAAATATATATACAATAGCCTTTTCGATTATTGATATTTGCTTTGATGGATTCATTTTAAGCGATAATTTAAACTACCTGCAAAAGAATCTGAACAAGTTCTTCATTTCATTTCATTTTCTATTAACAATTCAAAGTAACACAATATAATCTAAATGAAATAATGTTAATAATATTTAACAATAACATTCATTTTAATATTAATGTAATATTTCGTATGCACACACCCTTGTACATTTATGTATCTCCTGAGATACACCATTAAAATGCTCACAGATACTACTTGTATTAATGTATTTTAATTTTTAATTTACAAATCTATATTTTATAGTTTTTTTCTTTTCTTCATTTTATATTAATAACATTAATGATGGTGATGGGAAGAAAATAAGTTTACGAAGCTACATATTATTTATTTTATCACCATATTATTTTTTTAAATGTCGGATAAAATATTTTCCAATAATTTCATAACAGTTTTCAATTTTATAATCAGAAATTGAAATATAAAGTATGTTTTATCATATTATATTTAATAATACATAGAATATTACTATAATATAAGATATAATAGAAAATAGCTAACAATTAAATAATTTATTACCTAAAGGTTATAATTAAATTATAAAACATGTATTAGCTTTTTAATAAAAATAAGAAGAAATTATTAGTTAAGAATGAAGCAGGCCTTAATTTTGCGAACATTAAATGCATACCAGCAGTAATAATCCTACAAATATACAGAAAGAAAGAGAGAGAGAGAATTTCATCTGCCTGCATTGTAATCAACTGAAAAAAAGTATATTGGAATTTATAAACCTTCATAACAGTACGAGTTTTGATTAAAATTCAGAGCATAAAGGTATAATGCGGATAAAAATATATAAACGTTTTCTATTTCATATTTATCATCATTTCCTGGATTTAATTTTTTAAATAAAAGAATTCATTATATACAGTTGCTTCATGAGATAGATAAAATGATAGGTTTATAGCTTTCTTAAACTCTTTCTATAATTCCCTTATTTATAAGCCTATGTTCGAGATTTAACCCGTGTATGTATTCTCTCTTCAAGTTGCAGATGGATATAATAATTATCCAAATTCATATGCTTTTTCATATATTTAACACCAGGATAACCATGGTACAGTGGAGGATGAACAGGGGTAAACTGCGAAATGGAGCTTGACTGGTGGGGTTGAAGCTTCTACGTAATGATGTCAATCACCCATGGTTGAGAAACTCTGTTTGTAAGACCACTATACTGGAGACTATTTTAGAAAGACTTTGATATGTCAGAGAGGCTGAGAAGCAGTGCGCCTGTTGTCTAGTTTGAATGTCTTCGCTCCGCTCCTTGGGTGGTCATCCTTCATTTTTTTGAGAGTTGGAAGTTTTGATGATTGGGTGATATATATATATACTAATTTTATATTTTATTATACTAATTTTCGATTGTTATTAGAGTCCTCAAGAAATAATGTTAACGCCCTTTGAAGAGATAGGGGCGAAGTGGAGGCGATATAGTGGTGGTTGCGCTCCGAAGTGGTGCGCTGCAGCTTGCACTATTGTACCGAATCTTGTTTTTACAATTTTGAAATTATAATAATGGCAATCTGGCAATCATAAATATAAAGTATTCAAAAATAATATTCAAATAAAACAGTATTATGTAGAAAAGCACTTATAATTATTTCTTTTCTTTTTTTTTGTCTTAGAAGTAGTTCATAATAATCTCATTTTAGATCAAAACTACAAGATAGTAAAGTTTGTATCTGTACTTCTGATAACCTAGAGTATATAATAGAAAAGATAGAACATCGATATTTATGGAAGAAACACAAAAACCTGGAATTAGATTAATTAATGGATCAGCTTGTTATACTGAGCGGTACCAAATAGTACAGTGTTTAATTTTAATTACATTCTAAATTTTTTCAATCTGTCGAATAAATTTAATTAAATTTGTCATAACGTTAATATAATATTATTAGACTTACAATATTGAAATATTAATAAAATAATTTCAATACTTTTACATATATATTTAAATACCACAAACATATTTTATAAATGTTAAAATTACGAGTAAAATAGCAGAAACATTAATGATTTCTCATTTTAATTATTGTTTAAACTGTTTAACGACAGTTTTTAAAACCAGAAAAATAGGTACTTGTTCAGAATTCCTCGTAGCGTATTATAATTTTGAACTTCCTTCTGTACGAGTTACCCCCCCCCCCTATTTTTTTGGAACGTTGTAACAATGCATTAGAAGCATTGTTGTCACTTGTATAATAGCACATAGCAAAAGGCATTTGAATATTTCTCGATTAGAAGGCTATAAATATGGCCGCATAGGTCAAGCGAGCAAATTCTCCCAGATTACTTCAAGAAGACAACATTCTCCATGACATCCACATATAAAAGGTGATTGTAAAAATAGTAATTACTGTGGTAATTATACAGTGAAGTCTGTGGCATCCATACATGCAAGGAGAATCACATATTATATCATTATTCAACCTACACTTTGTAACTATTCAATACCTATCTTTCTATTTATTATTCAACTAACGAACATCGCTATATTATTGTTAATAAAACTGCTTATAATATTATACAAAGGATAAAATACTTAATTATAACTTTCCCATTATTCTCATGACTTTCACTATCTGCCTTTTTCACTCTACAGCTTCAGAGAGTTCACACTTAATTTATCTCCTGAACAGTACTGAACATTAAAAGATATATATTTACATAAACAGTATTTTCATTGTAGTTCAATGTTATACAGCTGATTTTTATGGTTCTCTTTCTTTCTTTCTTTCTTTATCTACCTATCTATGTAATCTATTCTTCTTACAACATATAAGCTTAAGAAACAATATAGCGGCACACGGACATAAATTCATTTCCTACGTTGCAAAGTGCTTTACAGATAAGATCTTTTTATGTGTGTTTGAATATTATGATATATTATAATAACGTATATCTTTGGCTTTTAAATTATTTCTGGTTTCTGGGTTGGTGCTTAAAAAGTTTCTGTATTGCGATACCACATTATTTTAAGTCTTTACCTTTTTTTAATGCATCTCCTTTTTTTTCTCCTTCTCCTTCGCTTTTTTTCTCCTTCTCTATTTTCTCTTTCTAATTTTCTAATTTTCTCCTTCGCCAGTCACTTTAAGTTCTTTTAAATTTTAAGAGAATATTTAAAATTTTTAAATACAATTTTGATTTGTTCTGAATGATCTGCAGATAAAATGTAAGATGTTGAATTACTTATAGTGATGATTGCTTTAATCAAAGTTAATTTTAATTTAGTTGATGCATTATTCTACAATATATTTCCGAGTTCCATCACACTTATTTAAATATATTATATTTAAATAAAATTAAAGCTTTTTATACTATCAATTTGTATATACTATTGGATTTTTAATGAATATTCTTTAAATATGTAAACAATACAGTTTCTTTAAAAATTTAAACAATACAGTGGATACTGTTTTTTAATTCTAAAATATTTTATATTATGTTAAAAAAATATTTTTCAGATATGTATACTGAAAAGGTATATTAAAATAATTAAATTCGAGTATTTTTATCGACTTTATATTTCCTTCAATATACATTTCGTTAAATTCCAATATTACTACTATTCATGCTAATGAATAAACTAAGGTACCGATCAGTCGTTAAAATGCTAATAATAATTATCACGATATCATTTTGATAATTAATTGCTTTTAAATCTATTCGGAATATTTTTGAACATTTTTAATAAAGTTAAATGTGCAATTTGAATGTAAAAAATTTGATTACGAGTATCAAAGGTTCTTCTAATTTACGTTAATTTACTTTAATTTACAATAGCATGAACTTAAATTTTGAATATAAAAAAGGACTATTAAATAGTTTTAATTAACTTTGACTGATCTGTAAATATCTTTAGTTTTTATGAACATTATGACTTAGATTATGAATTGAACATTATGAATTTGATGGGAAAGTGACGAGTATAGGTTAAAACACATTGGTAATGATGTAACTAAATTCGCTATTTGTGTTCGATATTATAATAAGTAAAGTATAATGTATAATAAGCAAGTTTTTATTGGAACACAAATACGTATGTTACATGAATAATTTTCAAGCAATGAACCGGTGAATTGTGACCAAGGAGGGAAGGCGGAAGATGAAAACAGGTTAGCACTTAACCACATTCCTTGTCCTTACGAGGTTTGATTTGTCGCTCACAGATTAATACTAGATTCTGTGTGGGCACGTGTCCGTCACGTGACGCGAAAGCAGTCCTCAGCCATTCATGACTCGATGCCGTTATCGCGGAGAAGCCGCGCGTCGCGCAAGTACATCGCCGTAGGAGCGTAGGAGGCGGCGCTTTTGCGGCATTAATCAAGCCTTGTTTTAATGATTCGCTTGAGTGCAACTTTTTGATTGCACTAGTAAATTCTTTTAGCAAACGGGGGAAACATTTTTAGCAACGTAGGTAATCGCTTGTCTTTCAAGTTTATATAAAAGTTTTCTTTATTTAAATTCATTTATTTGAAGATGAATGATTGGAACTATAATTTATCGTAATTTTAGTTTCTAACTGTTGGAAATTTGTGCGACAATGTTTCTTTCGTATATTTACTTGCTGTCAAATGTAAACTAGTAAACTAAATAAAGTGTAAAATAGTAAACTATATAAAGTGTAAACTAGTAAACTAAATAAAGTGTAAAATAGTAAACTAAATAAAGTGTAAAATAGTAAACTAAATAAAGTGTAAAATAGTAAACTAAATAGTGTAAAATAGTAAACTAAATAAAGTGTAAAGTAGTAAACTAAATAAAGTGTAAAATAGTAAACTAAATAAAGTGTAAAATAGTAAACTATATAAAGTGTAAAATAGTAAACTAAATAAAGTGTAAAATAGTAAACTAAATAAAGTGTAAAATAGTAAACTATTTTTTTATGGTTAAATTGCTTAGTTATATCTGCAATTTTGGCATAATAGTAAAGTTTTTTTTTAATCCATAGCGTGTTTTGCATCTATCTAATTAAAGTTTAAGAGTTTAATTAAAGTTTAAGTTTAATTAAAGTCTAATTAAAATTTAAGATAAAAATTTTTGCATCTATCTAATATATAATGGATGACTTCAAAACATCACAAAACCAAACTAAATTATCAGTTTTATAAGGGCATATAAATAATTCTTTTAATTTTAATAATTATGGTATATGAGTCATTAATAAAATGTATTGGTATTATCTATTGGTGAACCATAGTTGAACTACCTAAATTTTAAATCAAGCTCAAATTTCGTAAAACTAATAAATATATCAGTTCGTTAATGATAACATTTTTTATTTTTTATGTAATATGGATTTTCGTAATAAATCTAAAATGTGCTTCATCGGAGTAAATTCAATGTCATTTTATTGAACAAATTAATTTTTATATATTTGCGTACACATATGCATGTATAAAATCAGAATATGAATGTGCTTTCTTTCCTTGTATATACGTGTCCTCTCTCTCTCTCTCTCTCTCTCTCTCTCTCTCTCTCTATTTTTTTTATCTCTCTATATCTATCTATATATCTATTTATCTCAAACCATATTCCTTTAGCTACTTGTTTCTAATTACAAAACCTTATTTGTACATTTAATATGATAGAAGGCCACACGCGTTTAAATAATTTGAATAAGTTATTGGATTTTTCGTAGATTTTATGTTATAATGGATGGCTAATCAAAAAAACGATTGAATAATGTGATTTCATATTTTATGTAGTCGTGCTACCGATGTTTAAATTCAATATTTCTGCGAGAATAATTTTAGTTACAAATAAATACAATTGAGTTACGTTCAAGAATATTTGTATAATTTTATAATCAAACATAAATATTTATAAAATTTATCACTAAATTAAAAACAAGTATAAAAGTTGTAAAAGTATAAATAATAATACTTTTACAAAAAGCTACTGTATATGAAAAAACTTGTTACAATAATAAAATAATTGTGATATGTATAGACATCAATTATTACAATCAGGAGTGTAAACTTCTCCAGTTATTCTCAAAAATAAAATTAAAGATATCTAAGTTCAATGCTTTTAACAACTGTAGTTTATCACAGGTGCACCTAAGCATCGGTTTAGTTTATTGTATTCAATGAGATCAGTTGTCAGTTTTGTTTAATAATAAATAAAATGTTTTTTTAATAATTAAATCTCAAGATAGCATCATTTGATATTTTTTTTTATTTAAATGTAAAGAATTAGTTTATAAGTTTTATTATGTAATAGAACTAAAATAATAAACTAATAGTAAAAGAAAAATAATCATTATCTTTTTATGTTTTTTAATGCTATTAGCTACAATATAGTAATATAATAAAAGTGCTTTCTCTTAATAACAATATATTTTTTATGAATTTTAAATATATTATACCATATACAAATTTTATCATAGTTATAGATTAATTATTAATCTTCTTTATCATTTTGATTACAAATCTAAAAATAACATATATAAAAAAATTATTAAAATATATTTTTTATTTTATAATGTATAAAAATTGTTTCTTTAATTAAAGTGGAAACAGATTTTTGATCCAAAAGGAATATAATTGTACTTCATTCCTGTTATCATCAATAAAATTAATTCATTATTTGTTCATGAATTTATGCAGCGATAATTATTCTATCATCATAAATGTTGATAAATTTTAAGAATAATGTTCATAAATATTATATAGAATAAATACATAAGAATAAATATATAAAAATATATAAATAAATAAATAAATCGGTCCCAAGAAAAGAGTCCTTTGCATTCTTTGCTAGAATGACAGTTTTCAGTTGTTTTAATCTGAAGTTTTTATGTGTTGAGAGCGATAAAAAGATAAAAAACACAGAATAGATAAGAATGATTCTTTTTTTACAAGAACGAAATTCATACGCTTAAATTATTATGTAGAAAGACATGCGATGCACGAGTTAAAGTGCAATAGTGAAGTCCGAGATAATGGATATTTATTTACTTCGATAAATACAGTAGACAAGTTTGTTATGAAACAAATTGAAATACCTTAATGTGATAAAAACAGAAAATTTTTTCATAGTTGAAAATTTTTTTCAACCATTAGAATCAAATCTAATATAAAGCTGAATAAACTTATAATAGTATATTTGAATGAATGTCCGACTGGAATTACGTTAGTAAAAATTGGATACAAGGCTCACAAACGAACATTTTTTAAAATGTAGATAATAAAAATTTTCTCTATAAAAATTCTTTGCTGGAGCTTTATTTATATTCAGTTTATGATGTAAATGTAATGATTTTCATTAGTTAGTCACGTTTTAGACAAAATATTTGAAGACTATATGAGAAATATAATATTATTTATAAAATTCATAAAGTTGTATGGATAGAAAAAGTATAAGGAACAGTGATTCTGTATCTACGTATGTAGATATCTGCATCTGTATGTACGTGTGTAAGGATAGGTCAAGCGAAACGTAATTTAATATTTTCGAGAACCAGTTGAGCCGTATGTTTTTGTTCCCGCACATTTCTCTCAAGCTTCGTTTTTTCACCTATAGCTGCTGTACATACTTTCCTTCCTTCCAATCTCTCTCCTTTTACTGGATCTCTTTCTATCTTATACATCCTAATTTGCTTTGTGCTTTTCGCGTCCTTGCTTAATCTACTATTATTTTATTTTATTACTATACTATTATAATATTTTGTCGTTTTTCTATTTTGTAAAGAATTTTCTTGGTCTTTGAATATTGTAAAACGATTCGGTGCTGCGTGATGATACAATATTTATGTTCATCATATAATATTGTTTTTTTTTTTAATTCTATGTTTATTTTAATAGATTTATGTTCCTTAATTATAGAGCATTATTGTTGTGAAGTTTTGATTTTATTATAAGTTCTGGTTATCTATAAATAATAATCGTAATCTATGTTCCATAATACTGTCCTATTAATCAATTTTAATAATTTTTTTAACATTATTAGATATAATTTAATTTTTTAGAAAACACTTTTTAATACCTTATTACATATTTGATATTCAAAATGTCTATAAGTACATTAAAAAAATTATTAATTTATTGTTTTGTTTAATTTAAGGATATAAACATATTCATTAAATATAATGAAATTATATTTAATAAGTAGAATTCAGAAAATTTACGTTCATAAAAATGGTTGCACTTTAATATGGATTTTCTAAGGACTTATAAGTTACTTACTTTCTACAGAAACCATAAAAAAACAAATCCATACTGTGAGTTGTAGGTCAACATAATCTAGAAAAACTGAAGTATTGCATCGGCCTTAATTCGTCGTAGCTATAAAGGCGAAACGAAGTTTTCCTATCACATCACAGTCTCATATTTCGAAATTTCTTTCTTTGTCCTCGCTGGACCTTCGGCTTGATCATTCTTTCTTTTTCTCTGGGACTGTTCGCGGAAAGAAGGCCATGTTCGGTCCTCTTCCTCGCCTTTGCGTTTCACTTTCTTGGTCTTCCTTCTTCATCCTCCACTCTACTATCATTCTCTTGCATTCTACTATCGTTCACTTCCACTCAACTATCTTGCTCTTCCTCCTTCATCCTCCACTCTACTATCGTCCAATAAACTATAACTGGCTTTCACGATCGTTAAATGTCATAAAAACCAAGGTGTTTCTGCTATCCCTCGTTGTACCAAGCTATTTTTGTCAGTATTTTTGGTCTGTTTTATTAACATCTTCGTCATTTAATTTTAAGCCTTCTCGAATGATTATATTTTCATATATGCATTATATGTTTATGAATAATTGACTACTATCTACGATTCGAAAATAAATAATACTTCTTTTACAAAGGAATTTGTTCAGAATAATTTTTTTAATCACATTGGAACTATAGCTTAATATAAAACAACAATATATTAAAAATATGAAATTTTCTGAACGTAACAATTACTACTTAAAATTTATTACACTTTTGTATTTATTATCATAATAGTCATTTTTTTATAAGGACATTTTTAAGTTCAAAATTTGATTAATAAAAATATTTAAAAAATGCATTTCTTTAATATCCTGTAAAAGTATTACTAATTCTTCTGAAGATTGTATTTATAATTGTTGAATAATTTTGGAATATTTATATTGAAAATTTAAATTATTCTAAAAAAATTTACGATGCTTAGTCATGCAGAAAAATATTCTAATATAAAAATACGAATATAAAAGTGACAATTTTGATGAAAGTAAAATTGAGAATTCTCAAAAAATAATGATAAACAACGGAGTAAAAAACCGTAAAAAACATATGAATCATTAAAAGAGCCCATATCATGTTAACTCAATTAAAAATAACTAAGGATGTATGCTGTGTTTTAGAAATTTATATACTTATATTAATATCTCGGAGTTTCGCATTAAATTACCTTAAGAGTCAGAACAATAATATGGCACCGTGATAAAGGTGATTAGAAATTTTATGATCTCCAGACGGATCTTTATCAACATGTATAGCTATTAGGTCCAAAATAATTAAATGTATTATTAAATTAGATTAGTACTTGATAACCTTTCAAGCTCTATAATATACGATTAAAATTCTGATTGTTCATTCAGTTAATTTACCAAAATATTAGTGAGAATTATTTATATTTATTGATATTTATTAATATTAAAAAAAAATTTTTTAAGAATAAGTAGTTACATATTCATTGTTAATAGTTGGAAATTTATTATTGTAAGTTTCTTTTTGAAAAATAAAATAAATGAGAGCTCTGACATATCACTTATTCAAATAACTATTCCTATTAATTATGGACGTTGTAATCTTTGCTTCTAGTACAACTTTCGAAGATTATTTTTATTTATTTAAATTATTCGTTCAAAATAATTGATCGTAATATTTGTTTACCTTTACACATGGAATATAAAAAAATTAATATAGTTTATTTAAGATAAAAATTTTACTTGAAATACAAAATAATTGGTATTAAGCTATATGTGTCAGAGAGTTTCACAGTCAAGCAATATTTATTCATCACAGAAAAAAAAGGAAGTTAGTAAGAAATTTGTTGTAACTTTTATTCCATGCTTATAAAAAAGTTGTAACGCCTTGGAGACTATCCTGATCGTTATATTTTTTAAAATTTATATTTCAACTTTCAACATTGAAACCAAGAGGCGCACGCGTGCAATTCGTGTAGGTACAATAATCCTGTTTACCGCAGAAATCCGGTCGTAAAGAAACCAGACCCATAAATGTGCATTTTGTTGTTGACCACAAGTCCAAACTCGCTGCCGTCACTACCGTTGTTTCAATTTTCAGCTTTATCTCTCGTGCAGTGAAAACTGAGAATAATCAAGAAGAGTGGATAGAAAGCTAAAAAGTGAAAAAAATGTTAGGAGTACGTATATTGGAAAGAAAAAGAACTTGTGTGGGAAGGAGAAGAGAGAGAAAGTTAAGATAGAACAAGATATGTGTAAAATAAGATAGAACAAAGGAAAGAGATATACAGTATAAATTAAAATTAAACAAAACATGAAGGGGTAGAAGCTGAGGAAGATAATAGAGAAAGAGAGTGAGTAAAGAAACACAGAATACGGAAATGCAAACATTCGGCAGGGAAGAGATAGAAATATGTGTTTATAAATTAAATTTATATATAACAATACATTTGCGCATCTGTTGGAATCAAAAATATTAGCACGAGTAAATTTAAGAAAGTGGTTATTAATACAAATTTGAATATTTATTAAAAATAAAAAAGTATTATTATAAAATGTATCTTTAAAACAATTTTATAAATTGTTTTCTGTTTATTTGTGGAGAGTGTATAAAAATATCATTATGCATATCTAAAATATAACTTTGTATTTGAAACAATATTTGATCATTTAAATAAAATGGAATTAATTTAACAGTCATTGAAATAAGCAAAAAAATTGGTTTGACCAAAATTTATTGTGATGTAATTTTACAAACTCAATACATTATATGTATTATTTATACAAATATTGATACTTAAACAATCTGCTTTTTATTTGATTTATTTTTTCTCCTTGTTTTCTCGTTTGAGACAAGAGAAACTTTCGGCGAAGTAAATAATCAAGTTGGATATGCTACAAACGTAAGTGCACATAAGTTTTTTTTCTCTTAGATCATTTTGAAACATCTCGATATATTTCTGCTCAATATACTTCCGTTTATCCGAGATAAAATGAAGTAAAAATGCATCTGTGCGCCTTCACATTTCAGCGTATATTTGAGATACGTTCGAATATATTAAAATCCTTGTGCATGTACTTGTACGTTCTCCATTAAACCTTTTTCTCTCTTCATTCCTTTACTTTATTATTTTTCGTGTATGATTTTGTTTTTATGTGTCTTCAATTCATTTCAAATACGTTTCTTTATTTTTTGAACAGATACTTTTCTTATGCAATGTATTACGATAAGGTGTTATTTTTTTGAAACAATATTTATATAGTTCGAATTGTTTCAATTGCATACATATATATGCATTTTTCTCGAATGTTATTATTATAATACTATTACTATTTATATATATAATACTATTACTAATAAAATTTTTGTTATAATTATAAAATAATTCTACTTAATTAAAGATGATATAAATAAAAATGAATTTACATCCTTTAATGATTTATTACAATTTCTTATATACTTTATATTTACATTGTATGTGTTGCAATATCAAAATATTTATAATAACAAAAATTATATAAGAAATTGTATTATTAAATTTTTGTCTGAAAAAAATTAATTAACATTTTCAATATTTTCAATAAACACAAATTATCAATAACTGTTTTGTGTCTGCCATTTGCAATTTTTTTCTTTTGTTCTTCGAACGTTAACATTGTGTCATTGGAGGAGGGGAGATAAAATGTGAGTAGAGAGAGAGAGAGAAATAAAAAAACAGGAAATAAAAAAATATTTTTATAATCGCCGAATGATGTCATAAGTATTCTAAGCGTGTACCCATAACTTCATAGTTAAGGGAAACAAGAGGAAACGGCCAAATACATATCCAGTATACCAAATATTTTATCGATTTGAATAATTAATATATTATCAGTTCATGATTAAATTCATGTTTTTTTTATTTTTTAATATTTTCTTTTAAAATCCATAAGTGCATGTGTGAGTAAATATATATAAATTCAGGGGAAATGCATTAATTTATACATTACTCTTTTTTTCGTTTTCTGACAAAAATGAAAAGGTTATTTTAAATTAAAATTTTGATATTTATATCTGAACTTATATCTGAATCTTATATGATATTTATATATGAACTGCTTATCGAATTTTTTAAATATTGAAACTTATGTTTAGTTTTTAAATACTTTATAATTAATTGATTAGTTTTATATAAACAATTTTAATATATTTAAAATTTAGATTTGAATCATATTTATGTTGTCAGTATATTTATAAACTTATTCTTAGGTACGAAGTATATAAAGTTGCAAATTCCATTGATTGTTTTAAACATTAACATTAGTTTTTAATAAGAAAAAACTATATTATTTAGTTTACTTTTTTCCATAATAATTGAACTACTTCTCAACTTCATTTCAAAAAGATAATGTTTTGCAATAATTATTTTGTTATATAATTATTATGTCTTATTTTTGAAGGCAATGAAAGATATAAAAGAAAAATATTTCTTTCTATGTAATAAATAATGTAATAGATTCTACATTATTTATAAAATTTTCTTGGTTTAATTTTATTTTCATTTCTGTGTGTGCTTTTTAAAATCTGAAATTATAATCTGTTTAATAATTTTATTTTATTTCGTAATAAATAGTTCACACAAAAGAATTTCTAGTAATATATTCTAATGCTTAAAGAAAATGAAAGGAATTAATTTAAATCAATATTGTGCAGTATTGTAGTTCGGTACTAATTATGGCATGCTCATTGATGTTATAGTAAACGTCTTTTATCTCATACAAAGTAATTTTATACAAACTGTTATAAAATTCAACATCAATGTTTTATAAAGAGCAGAGGTAGGTCAGAATTTTTCTTATTACAGAGGAAGACTTAATCAAAATTTAGCTAATTTTGGTAAATGCGCATTTTAGCAAACAAAAAATCATTAATTATAAGTCTTTCTAAAAAATGCTTTTAAAAAATATTGAAATTTATTGTCGTTTAGTTTAAAATGAAAAGTAAGTAAACGTCAAAGATATACGAAAGTTAATTTGGCTTTGTACTTTTACTTGGTGCGTATTTTTAATGCAATATTTTTTCCGTAAAAAGATTTTTTAGTATGGAATAATGCTTAAATCAAAAGGAAAATTAAAATAGTGATACAATGGTTTATAGTTGTTGAACGTACTAAAGATGTATTGATTGTAGATTTATAGTGTTTGGTAATTTCAAACGATTTTGATGAAACATTTTCCTTTTTTAAACATTCATTAACCTTATTGATTAGTTTATGGTTTATTCTACGAATTATACTTTATTTTACTATCTTCTTTATCTATTATCGATCCGTTTTTCTTTTTTTTTCGTCATATATTATACATTTTAAAAGCGATTGTTGATATATTCATTCTTGAATATATTTATACAGTTAAACACTCTGATTTTAAAACAATTAGATGAATTTGTTTCAAGATTGTTCTTTTGTCCTAATTTTATTATTATTAAATATAAATATAATTATTTTCGTGTACATATTAAAGATTTTTTTAGAGGATGTTTTTACATTAAATTTATTAAAATCAAATGTAATTTTATTAAAGTAGTTTTTTGTATTTTTCTTTTTTTTACTTCATTATGTAACAATGTAATATATAGATACATTTTGATATTTTCTTTAATTATATTACTAATTAATAAGAAAAATTTCAAGACTGCTTAAAACAGACAAATATATTTAAACAAAAAAAAACTTAACTAGATCTTGAACTCCATAAATACCATGATTGTGATTTTTAGCTTTCTATCCACCGTTGTTTCGTATACTTCAAATCCAGTGAAAAGACGAGGACTTACGCTTCGATGGTTGCGTAATAAAGAAAGCACTAGTGCGCAACCAAGCGAAACACGAGGAGGTCATTGTTCTCGTGTATGATCGATGTGATTTGTTTTTAAGCCTTGGCTTGGTGCTTATACAATTCCTAGAGTCTGGGCTTAGCTTATATTTCAAAGTAATGCTTTCGCTGAGTACAGACTGTAAAATGAAGCAGGTGAACATTTATTTTTTCAAAGCGTTAAGAAAATGTCTTTATTAGATCAAGCGCATGCTAAATTAATGTGAATACTTAATTAAGAAATAAATAATATTAATGTTTATTTAATTTTAATCATGAATAGTTTTTAAATGTAATTACTTAAGTACAGCTGAATTGCTTAAGTTTAACTTAATGTCGTTTACATCTACTTTATGATCATTATCGATTTTCGTGTACGCAAACTATTATTTTTCTATAGCATTGTCGTGAGCTGTTGTCTTACTTGTTCCCGCATCCCTCTCTTACACTATAAATCTCTTGTTTCCACTGTTTTTAACCTGTGTAAACTCTCTTTATCTCCTGGAACGCACCCGATGAGAAATCTAAGGCTCATTTAATTTATTTAAATAGAATTTAAATATTTAAATAAATATAATTTAAATAAAATTTAAATATTATTTATAATCATATAATTAGACTTTAAAACAACTGGAGCAAATTCAAGGATTTTATTATAAGTGTTTTATTTTCAATTATTTAACAAATGTGTGAGGTATTACATACAAAGTCTTTAATACAAATATTAGTTACCTATTATACCATTACAGAATATAGAAGTAAAGTTAAAAAGCCCTAACTATATGTAAGTGTGATTTATGTGTTAAAAATGGATTATTTTCAGCTAATTTGATTATACTATTATTTAATTTATGGATAAATAAGTATTTCGTTTTGATATTTTTATATTTTTTATATTTTTTTGCATTTTTTATGTTCATTATTATAAGATATAAAAATATTTGGAAAAATAAGAAACACTACAATAATGTATGAAAAATAATATTTCAGTATCTTCAAGATTACCAATATAACCAATTATTTATTTTGGGTTATTATAAATTGATTTTTTTAATTAACAACTAATTAATTATATATGTTTCTTTGGTTTTCCAAAAGTACATTATTCAATGA
Organism: Ceratosolen corneri; assembly: GCA_030522565.1. NCBI lineage: Eukaryota > Metazoa > Arthropoda > Insecta > Hymenoptera > Agaonidae > Ceratosolen > Ceratosolen corneri. The sequence continues at coordinate 3,144 of JAPYYT010001690.1, read as the reverse complement.
ATAGAATTTCTGATAAATGACTTTTTAAATACTAAAAATTATAGTTATTATAAAATGTTACGTATAATATATAATGATCATGAGTTTATTGAATAGATGTGGAAGGTATGTAATTAAATATATGAATATTATATTGAATATGGTTATAAAATTAGTTTAATGTTTTAAATATTATTATTACATAAATACTCACAAATTTTTTTTGCGTACGTAAATCCACTTATTAAAGAAAATTTTTTAAATTTCATTACAGATGTTCATACGATAAAATTAATTAGAATTAAGTTTATCTTATTCAACTATAAATATTATAAAGATAGCGAACACTTTTGGCAAACGTATAAAAGGTTTCAAAATAATTACATTTTACAGAAATGTGAATGTATACTTTTGATAAAACGCTAAAAATTTAATATGGAATAGACAATCTTTCTAGACGATTAATAATTATTTTAAATTAATTGCAAAAGTATTACAAAATTTCCTGTAAATAAAACTTTTTAAAATATGTTATAGTTGCAAATTAACAATGATTATTAATTAAATTGATAATTAATATTTTTACATTAATATGCATAATTAACATAATCGAGCCAGCATACAAGAAATTAAAGAGGACGGCCCTGCATAAATAAAATTCGAGTGTAAAGTATGCAAAATGTGTAGTATAAACATGTACCAAGTGTATTCATTGCAGCATTTTCCTAGAAAATATAAATGGTAATCGCTTAATATATCCTTATTAATAGGTTCCTGATTTAATTCCAAACCGTTTGTAGGCACACTAGAATGACAGTTAAATTTACACTAAACCGTTACAATGATAAAATTTCACAATTTAAAAATTTGCATGTGTACACTATAAAAGTTTAAAAGATATATTCTAAGTGAAATATCCATCTATGACCTAATCTGTAATTGTTATGTAGCAGATAAATAAGCGTATTCATTCAAGTTTCTTCAAATAACGTTATAACCACGAACATCACATACATTCCTTTAAATATAATAATCCTTTAATACAATAAGAATAAATAATTTTAAAAATGGTCTTCAAAATATTTTTTAAAAGGAATGTTAGGCAATCGAAATAAATTAAAAATGTAGAAGAATCTAGGTATCTATGTGTAAAATTGGTAATATGGATTTTAACCAGCAACGCATACAATAAATAGGAAATTACGCAGGTATGTACGTAATCAATGAGAATAGCAGATAATGGCATGAAAATACAAGTATATATTATAATTCTGTTTGCCTAGAGTAAATACATAGTTCGAGTAGTGGATTATTTTATATAATACAAGATATTTATTTAAGTCGTCATCTTTGAGCATTATCCAAGACATAAGCTAAAAATAAAAGGATTATTAATGAAATAATGTCTTCGAATCATTTAAAATTCTTTTTGTGTTTGAAAATTTAAACCACTAAAATATATCTTCCAAAAGGCTTATAATCTTTTATTGTTAATTTTTTGGATTTGGGATTTTGCTTCAGCTTGTGTTAAAAGTTTAGATTTATCAGATACATTATATTGTCATTAGTAGTGGAATCATTTTCGTGCATTGTGGCTACATGTAATTTTTTTGCTATGCGCTATAGTCTCTGAATGATGGAGATATTGTCAGCTGAAGAGAATATCATAAGCATCGAATTACAATAGTGGCTTATGAGTCGTAAATTTTACCTTAGTTTCAGGATAATTTGTTCTAGAGTATTGCAAGGCTAAGAATTATAAGAGGAATCTTTATGTATAGTTTAAATTGAATTTTGATCGTAGTTATACATTCATGATTAAATTATTTATTTAAGAATTAAATAAACAAAATATGTTAAATTGTTTGCTTATTAAAGTTATGTAAATTTTTTTATTTATTGAAAAAAATAGAATAATTTATGTTAAAAAATGTATGAAAGAAAATTACAAAATTTATAAGTTTAATTTTGCAGTATTTATCTTTTTAGTCATTTTCTTTTCTTTGTTTTTACAGCCGAGTCGAAATATCGACATCTTGAGAATTATTTCCTTATAAAAAATTACAATTATTCTGCTTTATGAATTAATTTTAATTTAAAATATCGTTTGTTAATCTGTAAAACTTTCTAATCAGTGATGGTTTTATTGCATAGAATTACTAATCTTACAAGAAGTAAAAATATGTTTAATATTATTACCAGATAATACTGAAGTTAAATTCATATTACTTTATTTAAAAATTCATTATCTACTCTTGTTCATTTTTTTTAATATAAAGAACGTTAAATCAAACTAGATTAACAAAAGAAATTTTTAAAAAATTAATTGAGATTAATTGTTATTTATGTATTGAAAAAAATTAATAGGGTTACATGCAGATTAAAAATAGTTATATTAAATAAATAATTATTGTTTATTTTTACATAATTAAAAATACCAAATTATTTATAAACCGATAACAAAATTTTAAATGCAAATAAATTATTTGAATATTTTGTAATTATTATTTTTTTGTGGATAGTTAATATATAAAATTTGATATTTATCGAGGTTTATATTACAATAGTAATTATACATGCTGAAAAAAATAGATAATTTTGACAAGTTGCGATGCGAACTGAGAAAGCAAAGTGAGCCACGCCGTCGAATCAATGCGCTTTTGGTTGTTCTTCGATTAACGTAGAATCTTCACTCGGACTTCCAAGGGGAACTCGAGGCAATGTCTGCAACAAGGCAACGAAGATAGGTAAACGTTGCCGTGCATGGTTATCGAATAGTAACGAATGAGGCCTTGTCAGCAACAATTCAAAGAGGGAAGCTCCCTCTTCTATGCATCAGCGCCTAGTTAAAGAATTGCTGCATCTCGCCCATAAAGATATAAATCGCGCAGTACGTCAGATAAAGAAAGTAGGGTCAACTTATAATTGACCTTGCTACGCAATCCAGATTTGTTAGTTCATCTGTTTTTCGGATACCATTGAATCTCTGTTCAAGCGTCACGACCATTATTAATTATCACTCGCGGATCATTCACAACTTCTACAATCACAGACACACAACAACGCACAATAATTATACCATCCACTGTACACCGTCAATAGAACATTTATTATTAAATAATTAGAAACAGCACACACACACATATTTAACGATTCAATCAATCC
>JAPYYT010001689.1:0-24254 GCA_030522565.1 Ceratosolen corneri | reverse complement strand
ATATTTTGCTTATATCTAAACTCGCCACATTTTTTACACACTTAAATATGTTGCTTTATACTTATTCAATAAACTACGTTTCAAGCACATTACTCCCTCGACTTGAATATTTGAATCTCATTTCTATCATCCTCTTTCCACTATCCGTCTCTCTTCATTCACACATTGGAGAGAGAGAAATTACAAGCGGGTAAAAAACCCGAACAAACACTAAACCATTTTTTATAATAAAGATAAAAATTTCTGTATTACTTCTACTTTTTATCATCATTTTATAATTATTGTTTGCCAATAATCATTAAGTTTATTACTCAAATGTTAAAAAGTAATATTACTTATATATCAATTATTCAATGAGAATATTGGCTCTTGATACAATGTAAAATTATATAATAATGTTTTATTTATAATTGAAATAGACGGACGTGTGTTGTCGAAAAAGGATTTGTATGGATGCAAAATATTTATATGATAAATTTCATAAGTCTTTGAGAACTTATAAGTAAATAGTCTAAAAAATGTTTGTATTTATTTTCTTGAAATTATTATAAATGATCTGTGTCGTTAAATTAATAAGTCTAAAATTCTTTTAAGTAAAAGAAAATTTATCTATTTAGATACAACGTTAGAGTTTTCATTATTATAATGGATATTTAAACATACAAATACGTAATACATACAAATGAAATTTATTTTATATAAGTCTTATAAGATTTATCCATGCATTTCTTTCAATGAATTTCAAAATAAAACAAATCTCCCAAACCAAGATATCGATACTGGTGTTTCCGGTTTAATAAGTGATTCGGGATTGAAAACATTTTCATTAGGATTTCAATGGATTTCCGATACATCAATGAAATTCCAATACATCCGATACATACAGCAATGCATTAATTACTTTACAACTGCGACTCACGACGAGCATATATGCGTTTATCCAAACGGAGCAACTAGCACATAATTCTTAAGAGATTTTAACATAATTTTAATAGTCTAGTAAATTGAATTTCCCCGTTCCTCAATTTTATAACTCGCTTTTTTCTCCATTACTTTTCTATTTTATTTGAAATTATGTCTCATTTACGTCTTTACTTTGTATTTAAATAAGAAAAGACTAATGCCTTATTATTATTATTATTATTATTATTATTATATTGCATGGTGATAGCGGTGGGACATTAATTAGTAATATGACACTCGTCGGTATATCATCTTTTGCCAATCCATGTGCACTAGGTGATCCTTATGTATACGTTAGAGTTTATTTCTTTTTGAAATTCATTAATTCCATTGTAAATTGTTACTGTCATCCATTTGGCTGTAATTGTTTAAAAGAGCAGTGTATAGCATTATATAAGATTTAAATGGAATTGAAATATCAAGCACATTATATTAAATGATAACACACTGGCATCGTATAATTCTTAAAATTAAACAAGGAATTATATAAAAAGGGCTTATACTCGTCACAACACAAAACCTTAAAGGAAAGGTTATTTTTCTGAGTATATTTACAAAAAAATGGATTACCAATTTGTCATTATTGGATGCTTAATGGTAATAATAGCATCATCGATAGTACAATAGAAAAATAAATTAAGAGTTTAATATTTTATTAAAAATTCCAGATATATCTAATAATTTATTATGAATATAAACAAAAAAGCATAAGGCACAATATTGATTGATGTTGGCGATTTAAGAAACTATGGATAGTAAATAATTTATTATAAATTGTAATAAGAACTCTATCAGTCCATAACATGCCACAATCATTTTTCCATCAAATTGGCGCATTTCTTTTTCCTTCAGATCTAATATAATGTATTATAATGTACAATAAAGAAAAATAATTGTCTTTGCACGCCTTCAAGAAGGGGTGGAAAACTTTAACTTCTGATTTTCTTATTTACCAATTTTCGTAAATCTTAATTACTAGGGAAATGTATACTAATACGTAATAATACTTTAAATTTTATTAAAATTAAATAATATGTAATAATACGTTAAAACTTTACAGTTAAAAATGAAAAATTCAATATATAAATTAACTAATGCTTATAAATGAGACTATTAATTAACTTATTTAAAAATATTTATTTTTAAAATTGATGGAAAATCAGTCGAGTGCTGAAGAATACAAAAACCAATTAGAAATGGTTTAAAATAGTATAAAAAATATAAAAGTTTGTGTAAAACAATGCACAATTATGTAATTGCATAATGTCAATTATATAATTATAATTAGATGATATAAACTATATAATGTTAATAATAATTATTGAAAAGAAGAAATATCTAAAAACGTAATTATAAGCAATATCAATAATATTAAACAATTACCATAGTAAAGAAATTTATAACATTTTCTTCTAATATTTAGACAATTTATATATACTATTTATTAATTTAAGTATGATTTTATTTAACTATTATGTTAAGTAAAATTTATTTATTTATTTCAAAATTTTTTCCGTCAAATTTTTTTATTTTTAAGTTAATTTTAATTAATAAAATATTGTTCGTAATATCATTCTTTGTTTATATAATATATCATCAGATATGTACTAATAATACAATAGAATAGTCGTAATTATAATTATAATCAGTATTTCAAGAAATAAAAATAAAGGTAGTAGATTAAAAAATTTTTTTAAAATTAATATCTATATATTAACAAATACTATTCATAATAGATAATGGAGTCAACTTTTTCATTTACCTGTATAAAATAAAATATTGCTTTTGTATTCTTCATAATTTAGTATCAGTGTACAATAATATTGTTGTATATATAATGTTTATATTATATAAACAATATAAATAAACAATTTATATAAACAATAATAATGTTTTGTACAATAATAATAATTAGTGTAATACCAACGATTTAAATTTATTTATACATAATATTTAATATTTTATTATATTTCATCAATTACAAATTGTCACTTACCATACTGAAAATAAATCATCTATACTAACGTACTTAATAAAGCTGTTTAAATAATTCAATAATAAATAGTGTTAAGCAATTATATTAATATATGATATGAATTTTTATGTTAAAAAGTATAAACTATTATAATATTCAAGTTTATCGTGTATGACATAAAATATTGTATAAAATATTACTTGGCACATCAATTATGTTTTCAACTGAATTGATTTTTATTTTCAAGTTAACGAAATATCAGGACAAAAATTTCTTAATCAACAACAAAATTATCGCTAAAAAAGGTAAAATCTTATTAGATATTTTATAGAAATTTGCACTTTCATTGTAAAATTTAACGATGTTTTAAAAATAAGCGTAATAATTATGCGATGAAACAAGATTCGGTAATTTTCAACTACATATTTGAATAATAATCATAAATGAAACATGTATAAATGATAAATACATATCAGACAATAAAAATCAAATAATAGATAACTAATACAGTTATATTATTTATTATTTTAATCACCAATAAATATATATATACAAATATGGATTGTAGAGTTTAACTATAAATTTTATTTTTAAAACTACAACATTAAAAATAAGTAATACCTAAAACTTGAGCAGAAAAACGTTTTATTCGAGCCTCGATCTAGACATTTTCTTCAAAACCGCCTTCTTAAACATCTTCTCGGAACTAGATCACTATAACTATATATCATGTATATATCACTATAACTAGATCTTAAGAATAGAGTTGTAATGTGATAGGCGCTTGATTATGACTTTTCTTTTCATGTTCGCCATCATATTCTTAATATTAACTACCAAACTAAATTTGATACCACCCAGTAAGTTAATGTTACTGCATTGAATGTCATTGTATTTGCCTTAAAATTATGTATTTCTTTGTTGGTTAATTCCTCCATCCTCCATTACTTCCATTACTGATCTGATTGCGTATCTGCATATATTATTAGGTAGATATATTCCACTGGGATTCCTACTGATAATATTTTCTACGCAAGAGTAGGTTGCTATCGATAAATATTAGTTATAAAATATTGGAATAAACGCAATTCCGCTATTGTTCTTTTTATCAATGATTCTATTTTTGATAAGATTGTTAATGTACTTAACCCGATAAAAATAATTTTCCGCTTATTTATTAGACGTTAATTTAGAAAGTTTGAATATAATAATATAATTTCTCGATCTTCGATTAATATAGATATTGATTTGCTATGCTCTTCGATTTTGATTAATTAGAGAAGATTAAAGGCATTGTTAAAAAGTGTAGCTATTGAGAAGCTCTTATATTTCTTATATCTCGTATATAATTGCACAATATAAACAGAATGAAATACATATAATATTATATAAATAAAATTGTACTATATTGTATTATATTTGTATAAGAATTGAAACAATTACATGAAAAATAACCTTGCCTATAAGACAATGAAAAAAAAAAAAAAAAAACACTTATTTATTCTGTTTAAATAAATATTTAATATAAAAAGTGTAAAAATAACCTATAATTTTAGGTTATTGAATCAATTTGATGTAACGATTAGACGTTTGAATGAACAAAAATAATGAATAGTGTTCTGCATGCTAAACATGCATATATATAATCAACTGAAAGCTTTTAACAGTCTTTCAATTATTTACAATCGTTAACATGAACCTAATTTTAGTAACTCATATATGTCTAATATTTATTGCGGGTAAGTGAAAAACATATTTTTTTTCTCTCAATATGCATAAATATAAATCATATAAATCATGTGAATCATATTAGCGTATATAAATTCATATATAATAAAAATTATATTTTCGCATTGCACTTGAATATAATTGTAATTATTTCTAAAGTAATACCCTCGATTTAAAGACATGTGAAATTTTCATTCGCTATTTCAATAATCAAATGTAATATTTTATCGATACACCACATAATGACATACAATACGATATTCAAACAAATTTACCGTTTCAAGTTTTTAAAATTATTTAATTAAAAAAGCACAGATGTAACAAAAACTGCTAAAATATTTAAATTTTAAAAATCTTTTAATCGTGACTACAGTACTACTATATTAATTATATTTAAAAATTTCATGGCCAAATATGTTTGAACGAAAATACATATAAAACTGCAAAAAATGTTGCCTTTTGTAAAGTGTATATGTTTTTATTTTTTTTTTATATGATGACATTATGCTATTGAAATAAAATATAATCATAAAGTATTGAGTACAATTAAAAGAGAATAGAATAGATAATTTATAACCAGCACTTAAAAAAACACAAAGCAAATTGGTCAAATGATAATACACTCAAATAGGTAAGGACATTTTTAAAAAATAATGTACATTTTCTACTTATGCAAAAAATATCGAAAACATAAATAAAGAAATAATATAACGTTAATTGATTTATTAAATGCTTATGAAAACAGTATAAATTTTAATACTACTCATAAATACAACATTGCATTTTATATAAAATATATATTAGCTTGCAAATAAAATAGTTTGTCTATTTTATAAGATTTATAATTTATTTTCCCTTCCAATAACATTTACTTCATTTGCAAGCGTTTTTTATTTTCCTGCTACATAAATATATTTGGAAATATTTGCATTTATTAATTTCAATTTATTTATATTTACGTACTTAATGATAAATATTAACAATCAATGTCCTAATTCGAAGTCGCGCAATAATCATATTGCATGCCCTTAATTGAGCAAATTTGTTTTCTGTGTAATAATATAGAGGTGAAAATATTATTACCAACATTAGGCGTGTTATTAAAAATAACAAGTGGCTTTATCTATTAATAGAAATTTAATATAAACAGCCATATACAAAGAAAAAATTCCTTTCAAATCTAATATCTCCGAACAGTATTTACTGGCATATCAAACTAATAAAGCTACATATTAAATAACGTAAATAAAAAAAAAATATCGATATCGATTCGACTTCTTCGATTCATTAGATTTGAAAGATTTCCAACGAATAATTAAAGTCAAATTGAAAAACTTCATATTTAAAAGTCATTTTACAATGTATTCGTGATTATATGTAATTACATAAAGTATAATTGTTTTTTATGTATTATTGGGCTTGTTTTTAGTTGCCACCAGTAAGATCGTAAAGATCGTGGGAGGTGAAAATGCTGCAATAGAAGACTTTCCTTACATTGCCTCATTACGAATGCATGTAGAGCGGCAACATTTTTGTGGCGGTGTCATTATTAGTAATCGGCATATTCTTACAGCGGCTCATTGTGTTAGTGATGTAACGAAACATGACTTTAAGATTTATGTAGGAACAGCTAATTCATCCCTTTTCTCAATACCACATTACAATGTGAAAAATATTAAAATACACCCGGACTTCGTTGGAAAAGTAAACACAAATTGGAAATTATATAACGATATTGCTATTATCACGGTAAGGCTACAATATTTATGGGAAAAAAAAACTTTTCCGTGCCTGTTTTTTAATAATAATATTTAGAAATTAAAAACTTTAACGTATAATGATATTATTAAAACAAACATTTTAAAAGACTATTTTCAGACATTTTATTTCTTAATATTAGAAGAATTATATTCAGTTGCTTAGCTTATTTGTTTACGTAATTTTATTCATAAGGATTTTAGTATTATTAAATGGCAAAGTAAACGGGACATAATAAGTACGATTAAAACATTTTTCTAACATCCTAAAGTTCCTAAAGGTTTTAAGTTTAAAAATGATAAGAACACAAATGGTTTAGCTAATTTGATTTAATTTGTATTAAGCATTAATATGTACACACAAAAATATCTAAATTTACAAATATATGTAGTAAAAATTGCTTATTTAAAAATGTTTCATAGTTTATTTCATTATTTAAAAGTTGTTACACAGAAATCTCAAATTTTATTATATCTAAACTTTTTATAATAATCGAACAAAATTTCTTAAACAATGTTATGATAATTTTATATCTAACAGCTAGTGAAAAATTAAAAATAACTTCGAGTAAATTATATACAAGTTATTATTGTACAAAATTTGTTGTAATTTAGCATTGTAATAAAATTTTCAAAATATTACAGAATGGCTTTAATTGTCAACATATTATCAAATAACTGCTTTTATCAAAGTAGAGCTAATTCTTAGAAAGGTAAAGGTTTTTCATGTTGTTTATCCAATGCATTAAACACATTCATTAACATAGTCCAAAGTAACATAAATAAAATATAATTCTGAATTAGAGTGATAATAATACTAATGCTTCGAAAAAAAAAATATTTACTTTTTATGCATTGTAATATTTTCGGAAAATTAATATCATTGAATATTTTTCAATTTAAATGTAGCGATAAAAACTTTCATTCAATTATTTTTAAACATTATCTAAAAATTACAATTAAAATAGTAGACAATAATATAATTTACTCATTAAAATATTACAAATATGTGGCATTAAGCATAATAATATCTTTTGTAATTGTAATTTTAATGCTTGTATAAATTGAAATTTCAGTAGCAATTTATAGAAATTTGTATTCTTTCGTATTATCAATACTATCTGAAGATGACAAGGAATTCCAATATTAAAGAAAAAGAGAATAATACAAATTATTCGCCGTATTTATGTACTGTAAAATACTAGAAAATTAAGTTTACAAATTATTAAGAAAAGTAATTATGTATATAATATTATAAAGTATTTTAAAGTACATCTGTGTAATATGCTATGAAACTAAAAAATGAATCAAGTAAATTTTCTTTAAACTACAAATTTTAATGAATGTGTATGATATTTTTTTTTTTTTTTTTGCCGCGCTAAATTCTATTAAAACAGAAAATTATTTTTGTTGCAGATCGACCCATGCATTGCGTTCAATAAATTTCAAAACAAGATAAAACTTCCAAGTATAGATACCGAAATTGGCAGTGTTGGAATAATCAGCGGTTGGGGCAAAATATCATTTCCAGTTGGTATACCTTACGAGACATTGCAAAAAGCTGCAGTTAAGGTGGTTTCAAATTTCGAATGCTCTTTGAGTTTTCCCGATATTCAGAATGAACATATTTGTGTGTATGATCGCCCTGGAATAGGCACATGTCAGGTATATTTTATGAAATTTAGAATAATATAAGAATGTTTGAAACTTCATAATAATAATAATAATCATGTATATACTTGTGTTAACTTTATAATAATAATCATGTATATACTTGTGTTGTGAAGTAGCTCTTATTATTTTTTATTTATTGTATGGAAAAGTATTGCTTTCATAGGACATTTGTTGAAAAATTTTAGGGTGACAGTGGTGGACCGTTTGTTATTAATGAAACTCTCATTGGTATTTCATCTCACTCTAAACCATGCGCTATGGGCCACCCGGATGTATATACAAGAATTTATTCCTACCTACATTTTATTCATTCCAACATCAAATTTTGGAACAAGTACATCCCCTGTTTATCATGATGTATTTGTCCCTTAAAAGAATATACTTTGTAAGAAAAATAATTATTTTATAAAAATAATTTATATTCTCGTTCCAAACAATAAAGCACTTGAATATACATTTCTAGAACAAAGTAACTCAGTTACAATCTAATCGTGTATTTATCTTCGCTATGTACAAAAAAAAAATGTACAACTAATGATGTTACTTTTGAGATTTGTGTATTTTACAAGATAGTCATTTAAACTTACATTTACAAGACAGTCATATAAATGATATTTTTATGTTGATCTGCGTAGTATATAAGTTTATAAAAGTTACTCATATAAGCATCGATGATTTATAGATATTTGAATAGATCTACGCAAAAATTCGAGTCAATGTGCTTACACAATCCAAATAAAAATAACGTAATCAGCCTCTATAATAATAACTGTACAGATGAATATTGAATTCTGGTTGTTGGCTCAAGTTCATTAATCAATTCTATTTTTAATGTAGTGCGATGTTGAAATTTTGTGATACATCAATGACTAACTCTTTATCGTCTATAAATAAAATACAATCTACAATTAAATAATGAGCTTTATAATTTATATAATCGTAGGAAAAATAGTAAAAATTTAAATTCTAAACGTTAATCTTAAAAAAAAAAAAGCGAAGAAAAATTAGCTCCAATTTTAAGTCAAGCTTGAAATATTCCGCAATAGATTATAAATTATTCTTACATCAAAAATCAATCGATTTGACAATTACATCATTGAAAATAGTTTTAAGAGTTACTAAGAAGATTACCATCGAATATTATTTGTCGTAAGCTAATATAATGTATAATTTTAAAAATAGAAACATTGCAATACTAAAAAAATTATGGTAAATGATACTAGTTTAAAAGACATACATTTTCATCCCAAGTTAACTTACCAAATGCAATAGTAAGAATATTTTTTAAATTTATCTATTCTGACCAACATATATAAATTATTCTACATATATTCCCAATAAACTAACGAATAAAAAATTACAATGCTTTTTTTATAATAACAATGAGTAAACGGCATAACAATTATATAATACACTGCTTCTTAACATATAGAACCATTTAGTAATCGAGATCGTTATCTTTTATTGCCTACTCTATAATAATAGTTTCAGAAAAAAATTAATAATATGAAATAGTTGTCGTTGTCTTTTAGTTTACATTTTAAAAACTTACTATAATTCTCATTATTAAACTAGTTGAAAAGTATTTCATGGCAGCGTCATTATTGATTACTTAATTTAATAATGTTTGTCTTAAAATATCGATATTGTTTATTAGCTATTCATATTATTATTTATATTCAAAAAACTATCATAGTAATAGAGATTATATGCCATAAAACTTCAAATGTTATTATAAACTTGAAAACTGCGCTTTTATAATAGTTTTCTCTTTGCTATTCAATCGTAATTAAAAGATAAGTAATTAAATATTCATTTTTAATATGAAATTAAAGTTAAATGTGAATAATATGGAAATTGAATTAGGAAAATAAGTTAGAATCCTATTAAAATTAGGATCAAATGTGCATAAATTCTGAAAATCTAGGATAGAGATTTAAAAAGTATTATTCGTAAAGTATGTACAAATAAAGTTATTACGAAGAAAATATTAAATAATTAATTGAAATAATACCGACAGTCTTGACAAGAATAAAAATTGGTACAAATTAAAAAATAAAAATTAGAACTTTAAAAAACTGTATATTGTGTAAAATTCAGAATGAAATATAAAAAATAGCAAAGAAAAAAATCAAATAAAAAAAGATTAAGAATATATAGTTGCAAAAAAGCAAAGTAACAATCAACATTTGCGTACCCACATCAAAACAAATTATAAAAAAAAATAATTAATAGACTAATTTTGATAAAATTTTAACTAATGTAAATTAGGAAAATCAATATTAAATATAAGAATAATTAAATACATTAAATCCTTTTGTAACAATTCAATAGACAGCAGTATAAATAAAGTAAAACATAATTCGAATTCAATATGCATAATCAAAGAAAATTGTTTTTTGACAAATATATCAAATTTTAAATATGCAATTTTTTAAAAATAGACTTGGGACTTATGATTCATGAATTATCGACTTCATTAAATATAATCTACTAATAAAGATAATAAAAATGAATTTATTATTTTATTTTTTTAAATAATTTTAATTATTTAATTATTATTACTAATAATTATTAACATTTTTTCTTTTTTTTTTTTTTAATAAAAAAGTTAATATTGATGGCAAAGGTTTAATATGATTGAGATTTAATAATTAGGATCTAATATATTTTATATATTCAATCGATCTAAAGAATATACAATAATTTAAAAAATTCATATAATAAATGGATACAAATAAAAAACGAGGAATATTAGAATTAATAGAATTATTAAGTGAAATAAATTAAAAGATTTAATATATATTTTCATATCTTGATTCATAAATAATAATTTTTCTGTACAAAAATAATGAAATGACAATTAAATTTATAAATGTGTAATAAAAATATAAACTATTGCATAATTAAATTAAATAATTTATTATTTTACCCAAAGAAATGATAAATTTCCATGTGATTAACTATATAAATAAGTCTATTCTTACAATTGATTATTATTACAAATTTATTATTACACATCTAGCGGAAAATTTTCAATTTCGAATTGATTAAATGTATATATAAAGGCTATCAAGATACATCTCAAATATTGAAGATAAAATTTATATTTTGATAAAAGTATTATCAATATATCTTGCCATATTTAAATTAATAGCTATACATATTTAATCTGCAACTGACTAAATATGATTCATCTAATTTGGAAAAGTTTTACAACTAGACTCGTAATATGTTCAACTTGCAAGAATTGTAATAGAAACTTTAAAAAATATTATTTTCAGATAAATTTATTACCAATAATATATAAAAAGTATAAATAGAAACTGCGTTTTAGGTACTCCGTATTAGAACCCAATTCCATGAATAATGAATTGATTGATATATTTAAGATACTAATCTACACGTTTTTTAATTTGAATATTTACAAAACAAACTTTATTTTTGCTTATTTATTTACTATTCCAATTTACTTATTAAGAAATTGGAAAATTGCATCATTCGTTTTTCCTTTTACAAAGAATTTAGTATGTGATCAAATAAATCTTCATTAGTATTCCTTTTAAAATATGATAGCTGATATTTTAAGTAGTTATATAACGCCTATAAAGACGATATATTTCATATAATCACATTAGTAAGTTCCAAAATGATTTTACGATTAGTAATATTTTTGTGTTTGGTAATAATTCCTGGTAAGAATAATATATATATTGCACTAAATGGAAGCTTTTTTTTTTGTTGTACAACTTATTTTTTATAATTGTTTAATAATACCATTTTTCAATATATATTCGAATTACATTCTTTAAAATTAAATTCTATGCAATGTACATAAAGAACTACCTCATTCATATTTTTACACATAAAATTAGTATATATATATGACTTTGTATAACATACAAAATTACTAATTTTTTCATAAATGAAATTCCCATGCAATTTGATCAAAACTTATAGTATCATAAATTTAACATTGGAAACTTTAAATCACCACTGTTGCTATACTACGTATTTAATAACGCATACTCATAGAAAAGAATATATATTCTTTATATTCATATATATATATATATATATATGTATGTATATTTATTTTTTCATTATATTTATAGAATAAAATTATAAAAGACGAGCTGTCGGTAACCAAAACATTGTTTATAGGCAGTTTAAGCAAACATGTGAAAATCCTCGGAGGTCGAAATGCCAATATTGAAGATTACCCATTTATGGCGAGACTTAGAAAAATAAGCGATGAAAAGACATTCTGCAATGGTGTTATTATTACCAAACAGCATATTCTTACGGCTGCTCATTGCTTTGATGTAATACCTTACAATGCAGTAACAATTCACACTGGTAGTAGTTTGAACAGCGACAATGTGTCGAGTTTCGCAATAAAAGAAATTGAGATTCACCCTGAATACAAGGCAGCACTTTCAACATACGGTCAATTATATAATGATATCGCTGTCGCCGAGGTAATTGACAACAAATTATTTATTGACTTAATCTAAATACTTACTGCTAATTTAATTTATGAATTAAAACATTTATAAAACATTCCTACTTATTATGATACTCTGAAAACACTTCCAAACACTTATCAATAATTCAATTTACTTTTTAAAAGCATTTATATGTTATTTAAACTTTTAATTAATAAGTTATAATAAAGTGTCGAATATTCTATATTTTAATTCTTCAATTACTCAAAATTATTTTAAAACTGTATTATATAAAATATTTTTAAACTTGTGTATTATAATATATATATATATATATATGTATATATATTAAGTGATTAAAAAATGTTAATTGCTCTACTTTTGTTTCGAATATATGCTATATATTTGAATATATGTAATAAATTGCACAAAAATTCCATTTTTCAAATAAATATTAATAATACATATTTATAGTTAGAACAAATTTTACTGTAAAAATTCATTTTTATATATACAAAAATATATAAAGAAACAGCTATGCATCCATTGAAGACTACTTTTAAGTGATTTAAGTAATTTTTTAAAGCAGACGATTTATGAATAGACAAAAGTACAATACAAATTTTTAAAATATTAGATATTTTAAACATTTCAAATTACAATCATTTTAATTTTTGTAAAAATAATTAATTATTATATACTAATCAGAGGCTATATAATAATAAAGATATGTAATTAGTCTAATTAATATAGAGGCATTATAAACTTTACAAAAAAATTATAATCAATATATACTTTCATATCAAAGAATCTGATAAATATAAAATTTATTCAAAGAAATTGCAACATAAAATGGCAAAACTGTATTAATATTAAATGACGGGCTGGAATAAGTAAAAATAAATAATGTAATTTAAACAGAAACTTGATGGAAACTTCAAATTTATACATAAAAAATTATAAAAACGAACTTTATATAAAATTTTTTATCCTTCTTCTTAAAAAATATTAATTAAATAAAAATAATATAAATAAATAATAAAAAAATAAATATAAATTGAAAATATAAATGTAAAAACTTAACTAAATCGGTACAATTAAATTAGAAAAATTAATCAGTTATAAATAAAATGTGAAAAAAATGATAATTTATAAATCAAAAAACTGACAATAAAAATAATTGATGATAAATACATATCATAATTGGCTTTATAAATTGATATGCATATGTACTTTATTACACGTACATATATATTTACTTAACAAAACTTACTTATTATGTCGAACAATGTTATAAAGCTTATTTTAATGGAATAATTTAATGTAGTTATCTATATATATATATATATATATATATATATATATATGTGTGTGTGTGTTCATTATGAAACACTCAAATGAAATTGCTATATATAAAATGAAATGTGAATGTGCAATAAATAAACTGTTCAATAAAATAGCTTATATATATATATATATATCAAATTAAAGAAAATGAAATAAACAAATATTTGTTAAGCAAATATTTCATTATTTGTTTTAATTTGAAAATATATTATATTTATAAAAAAATTTAAACATTTAGTGAGTATTTAATTTATAAACGACGAATATAATATATAAATTCATAGAGATATGAATTTTTATTTCACTTTATCTATTATATTATTATATTATATATATATGTAACGTGAAATATTAAAATATTTAGTTACATTTTGTAAATACGATAAATAATAAAAGTTTAAGGGTATTTTAGATTAAATTTAAATAAAATATTCCATATTAAAATTAATATTGTATAGAATAATAATGCCAAACAAAATAAAAAATAAATCTATATTTATTATGATAAGTGAACTATAATATATTTTTCCATAAATCGAGATGAATAAGATGAGGTAAATAAAATTTTGTCGATAAATTAAGTGAAATTAGACAAAAAAAAAAAATGAAATACAGAAAATGCAATATAGGAATATAAAGTGTATTATTTTTATTGATCAGTAAAGTTTGAAAACAATCCTGTTATACTTGTTATAAATAATAATTATTCAAAATTATTGATATTAAAATAATTTTATATTCCAATAATGAATTTTCTATCCGATTAATTTATAACATTTACTTTAATAACAAAATTTACCATTAAAAATATAAAAAATACTTTTTTAGCTGTACGCATGCTTGCAATTCAATAAATTCCAAAATAAAATAAACTTACCAATTAGAAATATTAAATTTGACGATAGAGGTGAAATTCTTGGCTGGGGTAGTAGCTTTTCTGAAATTTTGCAAGTAGCGACTACAACAATTCTTAAGAATGAAGATTGCATCCTGTTATTCCCACTCAGTATTGTGAACAATCAGATTTGTACATATGGAAAGCAAGAAGTGGGCACTCAAATTGTAAGTTTCTCATAAAAGTTTTTTAATCGATACATTAAATGTGCATTAAATTTATATTTGAACAGTATCAGGAATGAGATTTTTTTGATAAATTTTTTAAATATCTCCCATACAATACATCTTCTTTGTGCGATCATTTAATTACTTGTCTACTTGAATTAATATTTCGTTTCTCATATGTAGCGTTATAAACATTAAACTATATATATAATTGTATAGTAACTCATCAATTTACAGGGGGACGGCGGTGGACCTTTGATTAATAATAATGGAGAACTTATTGGTATTGCGTCAACCTGTAATTTATGTACTACGGGTAAACTTGACATTTACAGCCGAGTTTACTTCCATCTGGAATTCATCATGTCAGCAATAAATGTAATTGACTGCTTTTAAAATATAAGGAAAATAAATTATGTTACAAGTAACAACGAAAATCGATAAAATTTTCAACGTTTTCATTATGATAATGAAATATGTGAAATAATATTTAAATATACAGAAAAATACGTATAACTAACTGATATTGTATCTTATAAATTTCTAACTTGTAATAATTTAATTAAAAGCTACAACATTAAACAAGTTTAATTAATTGCCATTCTATGCTTAATAGTAGTTTACGGTTCACATAATTTATTACAAGTAATGATAGTAAGCTACATAGAAAGAAAAAAATAAATAAATTTTAATCAATAATTTGCCTTTATTAGAATATTAATACTGTTAATGATAAAACAAAGATAATTAATTGTCATTTCGTCAAAAATCAATAATTACAACAATTAATTATTACATCAGCCTTTAAGAGATTAAAAAAGAAAAAAGAAATATCATTATTATCTTTGAGATATATAACAAAATTTTGATGCCTGAAAAGCAGGATTCGAGAAAATTCCATGTGTTTAGAGAATCAAAAACGAAAGAGTACAGAATATAAATATTATTGACTAGTATTGACAATAAGTGCATATTTATGGAAAATATAAGTAAAGCAAAGTGATTAGATTGGTTTGTAAATCGAATATCGCTTTTATTAATTGAACTTTGAAAATTATTTTTTTGTAATAGCATTTACATCTCTTCTATCGTCGCTAATAAATATTATACATTTATTTGTATACGAGATTTTTCATTACTGCATTGTAATCGATAATATATAATTATGTGTATGAATCCATAATGATAGCCTTAAAAATTATCGTACAACTGATAAAAATTTAAAATTCCTTGGAAATACCAATTATAAAATGAGTAGTTTTTGTGTAACTTTTAATACTCTTCAACAAGCAAATTTCTATCAATATATAAAACTATCTTTATACAATCGAATTAAGGAAATTTCTTATAATTAAGCCATAATAATTTATAAATTTCGCTAAAGCTTTGTTATTTAATTTACTAATGTATTTGATGATATTAACGTTATTTACCTTTTTACTTCTACATCGAATCAATTTAAAATTAATCTGTCATAATTTGTAATGGATAACCGACTAGTATGAATGTACTGTATGAAATGTAATAGCGATCAAAATAAGAATGAGAAGGCAATGTAGTCTGATTAAAATTGTTAAAACTAAATGATGTAAAATGAATTAGAATAAAATTTGTTAAAATTAATTGGTCTAAAGTGAATTAGAATAAGATTGTTTTGTAACTAATGAATACTTTATATATATATATATATATTTTTTTTATATACTAGAAGACTTGTTGCCCTATTGAGAATACATTTTAAAAACTTAAATACTCAAATACTTAATCAGTTTAGAAAAGGCGCAGAACACTCGATTTGCAGTTTTATATTAAAAACTCCAAAAATGCAGAAAATTGTTTTTTTTTTAATTTTTTAAATACATTATTCTCTATTTCTAAAGATAAAAAGATCGTGAATTTAAAGTATATCAAAAACATTTCAAATTAATACCCCTGGATTATAAATAATATTTAAAAAAACCCAATTGAAAATGAAATATTTTTACTCAAATAGCAATGGTAAAATTGATTATTATTTAAAAATTTAAATCCATAATAAGAGAGTTTCAATTGTTCTATAGGTCAGAGTATTTAAAAGAAACTTCGTTGTATATTGATTTTATTCTCAACAACACTTTTATATCCCTTTGCAAAACTTTTTATCTGATAATTAAACCTTAGCATATTTTCCCAATAGTGATAATGATATTAGTGTAACATTTTTCTATTGTCTTATATTGAAATTAAAACTGTTAAGCAACGTGTTAACAAACTATGCTAAGCATGTATTTATTTATATACAATGAGAATTACAATAAATTAATACGAAACATCCCAATTTTTAACAATATTTAAATATCTTGAATTATCAGTAATGAAATGTGAATCGTACCAGCACTAAAAGCAATAATCATTACCAGAAAATTTGCAATACATTGTTTATAATATATATATATATATATATATATGGATTAAATATATGTCATAATTTAGTGAGCAAATATTAAATACTTTCAAGTGACGCTAATTAAATCGAAACTTAATGAATTATTTTATTTGCAAAAAAAAGATTTAGAATTAATACAGTATGAAATATTTGTTTTATAAATGTCAATATCTTCAAACATGTAACATTTTAACTGAAATAATAGATTATAATAAAATCAAACTAAAATTATTTGGTAATAAAATGTTATTATAACGTTTTAGTTACAATATTAATACATTTTAGTAACTCATCTTTGGATTTATTATGTATTTTGGAGAAAAATTTGAAAAAGATGAATGGATGAATTCAAAAAAATTTGAAAAACATGAATCAATGAATATAAAAAAATTACGTTAATCTAACTTAAAAGGTCAGATCTAAAAGAAAAATGATTAAAATAATTTTTAATTCAATTTTTAATGCCTATCAATAACCTAAAATGTACTCTTTATATAGTTTTTATGTTAAATTGCATGATCTATTGAAATTTTATTTAATAAAAAGGACTTCAAAAACTTTGCTCGTCTGAATAAATTTAAATGAAATTTTTATTTAATATTATTTATTTATATAAACATATATATATATGAATACATATGATAAAGGTGTATATAAAAATTGTATAAACTTACATAAAGATACAAAATCTACATTTATTTATAAATATTTGATTTTAATATAATGTGAGCAAAACGTATATAAAGCTTGCAATATATATATAAATTTAAGAATTTGGATGTGAGCGGGGGAGGGAAAAAGAAAAAGAAAAGGAAAAAAAATAGAATGACGAATTTTACTTTTCTTCGAGGGGAAGAATCTAAGCATCTGTCAGCAAGTTACAATAATAATAAGATAATCTTAATTTAATAAATATACATCTCTATGTTCATCATTAGGCATCGTATTCGACGATATATCATATACTACGATATACTATATGATATACTATACTGGATATACTAGAATTAAATTTTCATACTAAAATCTCCATTATATAACATATATAAAATATATTGCATTCTTGACAACGTGTAGATAATTTTTTATTTAATTTCTGCTATTATATATATTTCGTTTATTAAGGAAAATGGAGAAAAAATATTCTAATTTTACAATAGAAATAAATGTCTAATAAAATATGAAATATTAAAATACAAATAAAATATCAAATATTAAAATAAGCTTAGGTTATTTGTAAAATATATACTATTAATAATAAGTTGAAAATAGTAACTGAAGTCAGTATAAATGATCCAATCAAATATTATAATAAATTTGATCAAAATATTAATGCTTGCTTTCATTTCACATTTAATAATACAATTGGAAAATCGTGTCCCTTTAATTTTAAATATAAATTTTTAATGATTGTTACATTACTTATATTTCCAACGGATGCTCATCTCAAATTTTGCACCTCGTTTCATTATCTACATACTTGTGATCAAGATCAACTTACGCGCAGCTATTTAAATATGGTTCGATAATCATTTTGAAAAAATATTAGGTAAAATTATAATATTTAATATTTAAATATAGACTTCACGGTAGTACTTTTTAACTTTAATTCGGATGTAACGTTATTTGTAAGCTGGTGTTATAATTTTCTACTTAATTTCTGCTAGTGGTATCTAAAAGCCCGTAAAATCACCAATTAAAGCAGTATTTAGTTGTCTTCAACTGAGATAAAAATTGTTAATTTTTGTCAAAATAATTAGCTTAGTATGATATTTAAAGCATCATTAAATTTTATAAATATGTTACGAATATTACAGGCTATGATAAGAATGAATTTCAATCTATCGTACAATGTATATAATAAATTATTAATTTATAAATAAATATATTAAATTTAAAAGAAAGATTTGATACGATCAATAATAACTTGATTATAATCTTCAGAAAAAAGAATATTCTCACGAAAAAAGTAATATCATTTCAAGCCAGTCGAAAGGAAATATTTTTAATGGCATTAGATGTTATATTTTAGCGAAATTTATTTAAAATAGCATATTAAATCAATTGTTACGTACTATTTTGTTTGACCTGTAATGTTCATCAATACAGCTAGTTACATGTGTAAACTATGGAGATTTATGGCGACACGAAGCAGCTTAAGCATAGTTTAATTTAAATGCATATATACCTATGTTTAAAAATCATTTTTAATATTATTTTATTAATGTTAATGTTGACCTGAAAATACAACTGACATTTAGTCATTATCGACAAATATTTTAAGAAATTATTTTTCAAAAATCTGAAAATTTACACTATTCAATCTGTATACAGAATACAGGTGAATAAATATAATCATAGTCAATGTGTGGTATGACGATATGATAATCAGAATTTTAATATACTTATATAAGGAGTTACATTAATTTTTAAGTTCTATTGACCAATTTATATGTTCAAATGATTTTACGATTCGTAATATTTTTCTGTTTAGTCGTAAACACTGGTAAGTCCATTAGATTTCTCTAAATACAATATAAAATATTTATATATTAAATAATAATCGAACAAGCTAATTAATTATTCATAGCGATATCTGAAATATACGCGATGCTGTACGATTATCCATACGAATGGAAAATATAATTAATTTGCAATTGAAAAAAACTCTCGATTCCTTGTAAATAAAAGTCTTTACATTAAATTGAAGTTTTTTCATAAATCTGTAAGTCCAACGCTAGAGAACTTTAATTAATATATATGTTTTTTTTATATTTATCCAAATATTTGCACTTTTGAAAACTCATTAACAACTATCACTTAAAAAGCATTGTTATTTGCATACATAAAATTTCTTGAATTCTTTTAATCGTCAACACAATTAACAACTATATAATATAAACATCGATTAAGAATTTATGAATATCAAAATATTTGATTTCATATTTCACTAATATTTTTTATTCTAATTTGTTTGCATTGATTATATAACTCTCTTTGATAATATGCGATTGCGAAATTTCATTAGCCGTGCAATAATTGTGTACGGGCACGCACACATGCGTTGAATAAAAGCAAGGCACTTGCATATGTAACAGAAAATATATATTAAAACGAGTAATGGAATCAAATTTAAAAAATTCTCAAGTTCAGTTGGAAAATAAAAAATAATTACTTTGCCAAAAACGTTTCAATTAACCAGTACGTCTAATTTTCCTTCTACAGTAACTCAAACTAACAATCCCCATAGTTGTTATTACAAATTATACATTACAATTATATATTATACATTACAAATACATATTATTATACATATATAATATTACATATGTATATATATAATTATTATATATTACAAATACATACTCGTTGATCAGAAAGTAAATAAATTTATTATGTAATTATATTAATTGAAGTGACATAATTTCAGGCGTCCTGAGCAAATATAGGAGAATTGTCGGTGGGACAAATGTCGATATAAAAGACTATCCTTTCATGGCTGCATTAAAATATACACATAACGGTAAACAATATTGCGGCGGTGCAATCATTAGTGAACAGCACATAATTACAGCGGCCCACTGTGTTGATAGATACTCCATTCATAAAATTAGGGTCTCCATTGGTAGTAACGCAAGGTCTTCGTCTGGGCTCAATTATACATTGCAAAAGGTTGACATTCATCCTGAATATACGGGAAGAATGACGAGATTTAACTGTTTATATCACGACATTGCTGTTATTACGGTATTTTATAACATATCTATATATATATATATATATGTCATTGTATCTAGATGCGTACTCCCGAATCGTATAGAATCGCTTAAGAAATCAACGAAATGAAAAGCCAACTATTTTGCATCTTTTTTTTGAAATTCCTATTTTTTCGTTAATGTTAATGTTCGTACCGGGATCCTCTAAAAATTCTGCTATAAAAAATTACTCGTTATTTCTTACTTTCTATACTTGTATATCTTTTGGCAAAACTTTAAAAGAACATTAATTTTTAATCATTCACTCTTAACATTGCCAGTTAAACAATAAGTAATGTAAGTAATAAGTCAAATAGTAATATTATAATGTAGATGACAAATTGTATCATTAGATACATAAATTAACCCGATCGAGTCTATTGGAATTTTGTTGATTGAAAAATTAAGAACCTTAAGTGACGGAAAAAAATACAACGCTATTTAAATATCCAAAAAAGAGCAAATTTTTAATCAATATGTTATTTTATCAATTTATGCAAATTTGACGGTTAAGAATTGTATTCTACCGTTTTCCTACAAGAAA
This sequence comes from Ceratosolen corneri, assembly GCA_030522565.1. Classification (NCBI taxonomy): domain Eukaryota; kingdom Metazoa; phylum Arthropoda; class Insecta; order Hymenoptera; family Agaonidae; genus Ceratosolen; species Ceratosolen corneri. The sequence continues at coordinate 2,576 of JAPYYT010001689.1, read as the reverse complement.
AAAGAAAGTCAAGCCGAATAGTGTCAACACTTTCGTACAATGCAATGTAAGTGTTGTAAAAGTAAAATATTTACTTGTGTAGGTGAAAGGCTGCATACAGTTCAATGAATTTCAACATCGAGTGAAGCTACCAACCAATAATATTAGAAATGGCAGCCCAGTCACGAGTGTAGGTTGGGGAAAAACCTCGTACCCAAGGGGTAAACCGTCCGAAATCTTGCAAATGGCAGCGATGAAAATCATTAGGAATAAAGAATGCATGAAGAAAACTCGATATGCAATTACTCCCGTACAAATATGTGCCTTCAAAGGAAATGGAACTGGAATATGCGTTGTAAGCCTATAACACATATTGCTAAAGCTGAGAATAAAAATACCTTTGATCGACTTAGTTTTCATATTATATTTTGATTGCTTTTGTCTCTGTATTATAATTTGATTATCTCATTGTATTCATATAAAATAATTTTTGCACGCTCTACGACAATTGTAAAATACCTTAAGACAATAATAATACCTTACGATTTATAGGGTGATAGTGGTGGGCCATTAATTAGTGCTGATGGAGTCCTTGTTGGCATCACTTCTTTCAGTTATCTTTGTGCCAAAGGTTTGCCCGATGTTTATACCAGGATATTTTATTATCGAGATTTTATCAACAGCATTCTAAGGGAAACGGATTTCCAATGCTGTACGATTTTATAAGATATATAATTATTTGAAAAAAAAAAAAAAAAAAAAAAAAAACCCCGTCTTAGATAAATATGTGTTTATTGTTATAAATTCAAAGTCGTTTATTATAGTTTTAGTCGTAACGATTGAAAAATCACTTTTCATACGCTTGTATTATACTCATGAAAATTTGATAAATAAACTTTTAATATCGAGAATATGTTATAAAGTTATTCTGTGTGAGGATGAACATTATAATTTATAATTAGAATTAAGTGATAATTTAAATTTGATATTTTTAATATAATGTCTCGTGAGAATAAACAAAATAATTTGTACAGCAGCATGGAAACTTAGTTGAATCCTAAGACTACGTATCAAAGAAAACTACGGTAAAGGTTTTAGTCACATTAATTATAATCAATAGAAAAAACTTTGGAATCAGCATTTCTTTATAATAAAAATAACAGTAATATCAATTTTTCAACATATTTTTTAACATATTCATTACTTGTGCGTTATTTTATGTTTTGTTAAATTTAAAATAGTAATTTATTGTGTTGAATTATTATTATTATGATACGACTTTAGAGTCTTTAATAATAATGGAAGGGAATATTTGTATATAATTAATTAGTAAATATAATTATAATATGTTTACAAATTATGAATGCATTATTTCTTCGCCGTATAATGAATTGTAATGTTACACTTCCATTATTCCAGCATATTAAAATAAACTTACTTTAACAAAACATGCTTAATTTAAAAATTTCCAACTGAACTGTTTGAATTGTAAAAGCTTGATATTATCATTTACAAAACAACAATAAGTACATTAAAAAATACAGTTATATTCATCGGAACTACTACTGTATGATAATAAGTATTTCCCATATAGCTAATCACACTTTCAATTATTATGAATATATTAATAATAAAAACAAGATATCACGAAAAATACAACTTTTCTTTTTATAATAAATAAGATAAGTGAATTTTCAATATCCTTAAAATCATATTTTTATTGTTCAGTTATTCACGTTTAGTTATTAAATAGACATTGTTCGAGATTCCGTTGGTTTCTCGACCGTCTCTCTACTACTTCTTTCTTTGTAAATTCTTTTCGAAATATTCAAAATTTTTATGATTGCCAGATGTGTCCCAAGAGCCTACGAAAATATTCAGAAAGTACATATAATATTTACTTCTCTTGTTTATAACCCTTTTACAAACGTGTTTACTCGGACTGCGCCTCGAAATATCGGCAATGGTCATTACGACCATTTCACGTCCCTTGCAATTAGATCCTAGTAAAAGCAGCGGACAAGGCCTTAAAATAGTTGTCAAACTTCCTAGTATGTCCACAACGAACCGATGCAAATTTGAAAACCATGAAACCCAAGCCATCCTTCAAAATGTTGGTGCAACTGCGCAAGCCGCACCCCGACGTCCACCCCCACCCCCTTCAAAAGGACGTTGACACTATTTCTGTGCTCCAATGACAGATGAAAATTAGTTTTCGTCCAATCACCAAAACCTTCCACTCCCAATGAATTTGAACATTGACCACCCCTGCTCAAGAAGCGGGATGAAGACATTAAAATTAAACTGCAAGCGCGCTGCGCGCTAAAAATCTGCAAGAGGTCATACTCTGTAAGAAAGTCTCCAGTTTGAAACACAGTAGTCTTACAATTAAAGAAAGAGATTCTCAAACACCAGTGGCTGTTGCCGAGTGGTGCCGAGTCGCTGCAACTAACACAAACAAACACATGGGCCTGCGGAATTCAAATTACGTCCGAACGCTGCATCCATCCTTAGTCCATCGTCTCTTCTCCTCGACTGGACCACGGCTACGAGGTGTTCAATTTACGATCGAACGCTACGTCCAACATCAACCTGAC
>JAPYYT010001688.1:0-38464 GCA_030522565.1 Ceratosolen corneri | reverse complement strand
TATCAGGAGGCAGAGGGAAAGTACGAAAAAGAGAGAAAGACAGAGAGAGAGAGAGAGACAGAGGGGTGAGGGGGGAGGCGGTGGGCTTCGATGATGATGGGGAGGGGGGGCAGCGAAGGTAGGCACGGAGAAGAGGAGAAAGAGAGTGAGAGAGTGAGGCACAGGACCGTTTGAAAACGAAAAATCGCGTAGGAACGTTTGAAAAGGCGGACAAACGGTTAGGATACTCACGGAGTTTCCAGGATCTCCTCGCAGACGAAGCCATTCTTGGGAGGGGATGTGGGGCCTCGCATGAGAAGCTGAGGCCTTGGCTGTACGGTTACCCGAGAGGGACTTATTTGGCAGTAACAACAATTCTTCGGTCGGCCACCGTCGCAACGCCGCAGCTACGCTCGGGCAATTTTTTCCTGGCGGAATCCGTGCGCAGCATCTTTCCAGTGCACGTCCCGTTTATCCCGTTGCCGCCTCTCTCACACCTCGCTCCCCGTCACCCTTCGCGCGCACACGGCACCCGACCTGCGACTCGCACGCTCCTCACCCTTTCCCTCCTCGCAACACATGCAAAACTTCGAGGAGGTTTTTTCACCTCAAGGCGCACGCACCTCTACTTCCCAAGGCACTGCTGCGCGCACTGATCGCGAGAGAGAGAGACAGAGAGAGAGACAGAGAGAGAGATAGAAAGACGGAGAAACAAATATATCGTTTCCTCGGCTCTAGCTACTACCGCTACTACCGCTACTACACTATTGCCACTACCACCATTACTAACACTACCACGGCTACGCTCCTCTGAGCCTCACTTGCAACGTCGTCCCACTCCGCGTTATTACTTATGTTCTCACGTCTGTTCTCCGACTGACTCTGTCCCCTCCTCGCGCACTCACCACCGCCGCTCCACCCCTCCTCTCTGCCGACGACACCCTCCTCATCCTCCTCCACGTCCTCCTCCACCTCCTCCTCCTCCTCCTCCTACTTAACAGCAATCCCACCAGGCAGCCCACCACCAACACACCTATGAGCGCTCCTCTGCGTAGACTGCCAATGATCTACCAACACCAACATTTCCTCCAGCTCTTTTTCATTTAAATTGCAAGCCGTTGGCCATAAACATTGTACCACATGCATTGGCAACTTTCCGTGAGTGGCCTGACGTTCATCGTTGGACCTTGAATTTCTAACGTTCGAGAAACGGTCGCTCGAGATCTTCGAGAATCGAACTCTCCTCGACTCTTTCAAAATTCTTCCACTGCTACCTAGCCGACACACTCTTATTTCACAAATATGATGCTTTTCTTTTGTCTTTTAATCAGACCACTCACCCCTCAACATCTCAATCTTATCCATCTCCTCAACCAAAGGTCTTTACCTCATTTTATCGAATTTATCTTGAGTAAATACATGTGATTTCAAGCAAATAATCTCAATTTAAAATGCTCGAGTACGTTTTATTGACAGAGCAGATAATGCTTATGTATAAACGTTAAAAATATGTGTTCTTTGGTCATCGCATCGTTATATACATGCATGCCTGCCTGTGTATGTATATATAAATGCAATGGGGTGTTGGACGTCCGTTAAATATTAAACGATTTTTTGAATCTAACAACAGATACTTATGGATTTCAAATGTTAAAAGCACGTATTATTGAACATTAATTGTCGTTCGTGCGGATAAAGAACAATGGCAAAGCGTCTGCGCTATAAAAAGTTTTTTTATCCCTACAATAAATCCACCGCATTAAAATGATCATCTCACTACAAATATTTCGGCAATACAAATAAATACTCGAAGCTCTTTGCTTTTCGTATCTTATGTAATATACTCGTCTCCTCCCCCCCCCTCACCACCACCGCCACCGCCACCACCAACGCCGCGCTTGAATTTTCCTTAAGCCAGCTGATTCTTATTGACAGCTGATCGGCTCGTAAAATTACCTATTCGCTTCTGCAAAGGGGAAACGATTGATGCGATTGAGCTCCTGAGCATAATAATAATGGTGATATTAAATTGTATGCTTAACAAATTCGCACTAACTAAAGTTCGACGATCGATGCGTTATGTTTTTCGGTATTGCTGCACTTATGTACAGGGTCAAAGTCCAGAACACAGAGTCAGAGAATATTTTTATTTTATCGATCATCAAGGAATGGTAATTAATGGGTAATTTAGTACATAACTCTTAACAATTACTAAAGCTCGCGTTCAATTTGAAAACAAATAAATAACACACAATATATGTACAGCTTTTTCTAGACGATACAAAAATAAAAAACTTCACATCCTGTTATAAAGGTATAACTTTCTTGTTATCGATACTGAATTTTTATTACTTCATTCAGATTGAGTGATATATTGATGAAAGTAATTATGCGTATGATTTACATGGTGACTTTGTAATTTATATTTGTTGATATTAAACTAATATTTCAGATAAAAAGTTTTTGGCATTTTTTTTTAAAAGGTTGAGATTAAACAATACGGACAGATATAAAGATTTTCCATATTTATCATTATGTGGTCGAGAGCGCAATTATGTTAGGTGCGATGATCTTCCTGTAGTTTTTACGCACATTTTACAGAAAGAAAACTCAGAACGTAGTAAAGCAGAAGATTATTTTAGTTATAATTATGCGCAAGAACTTTTAATGGTATTTAAGAAATTACAAAGTTTATTGCTGCTGCGACATTACCAATGAGCCTGAAAAAGCATTTTATATCATTTCTCAGATACCATTTCAACCAACCAAAATCTTTATGAGCACAGAATCCGGTAGAGTATATCATCCAGCTCCAGAAGTCGTAGGTGGTATTGGTCTTGTGAAGTCAAGTTTGGCCATTGAATTTAGTTCGCACTTCTATTTTGAGAATGGTACTGAAAATGGTCCTACTCTATTCAATTGGCAAGGAAAAGACTATAAACTTGATTGCGACTGGTATAAATTAAAAAAGTAGAAAAATGGATGTTTACAATGGTGGTAAAAAGTAAGAGTTATTATATTTTGATTAAAGATTATGATTTGTTGGACTTACAAATATTGATATTTTTGATACTACATTAGTTGAAATAAAAGCACTTTATACATTATTTGTTTTGTTATTTCATCGATTCAATTAATAAAAATATTATCTTTTATTTAATTTATAGTTTTGAATGATGTAGGTTAAATTTATACAAATACTTGGATAGAAAGAAGGATTTAAGTACGCTTAAACACTTTTTCTTAATATTTATTACTTTATTTTATACTTTACATACAATGTCAAAATAACAAATCATTCTATTTACAAATGAAAATTTCAGAATTATTTTATTATTAAATATTTATTTATTTAAATGTACAATCAAAAGCTACTTTCATAAAAATACATTTGTACAATTGTCCAATTTTATATTAAATGATGAACTATGTCTTCTAAGTAATGACGTAAAATCTACAAAATTTGATAATCAATATCAGGGTAATTATTATCAAAGTGCTGAACTTATAATAATTACCAAAATTTCCCTAAACGTTCATAATTATCACAATTTTAGCTTCTTCGTATAATCATAGAAATATTTCAGATATTATAATTATCTTATTATATGAAAAAATACAAAATAAGCAAAGTCTATAAATCTACAAAATTATTTTGATGCCTAAAGATACGCAATTAACGACATTTCTGATTAAACATTATAAATAAAAAAAACATACTTAAATTCATTAAAATAAAAATTACTCTATAATTCGTCGATATTATAAATTACTTTATAAATTTTAACAATTATTTAATAATATTTTGGTCTTGGGACTTTTAAATATTGATTGTATCAATCAATTATAAATGCACTTCTTCAGAAGATAAAAATTTCGCTTTTTAAACGGCTTAACTTGTAAAACAAATCGATCAATCTGCGGTAATTTCAAAAATTCTTGCAGTGGTATCATCGGAGGTGGTTAAAATTGTTTTGCCATCTCTAAAATGAATAAAAAAATTTTTTTATTTAATATTTTCCCTTTTTTTAATGGTGATCAATAAAATATTACGTATACTAACTTAGAGATGCATATATCAAGAATATATTGAGTATGACCTAAGAAAGTACGAACACATTCACCTGTTCTTGAATCATAACATCTCAATATTCCATCTAAACCCGCTGAGAATAATAAAAACGTATTTTCTTTCCATAGAAGTTTAGCAACTCCACTTCCTTGATCTATCTTGTGTCTTAATATCTAAAAATAATGAAATTACACAGTATTGAAAATCTTTTCAGAAATTGTTTTTACCCGAGTAAGTTATGATTTACCTTTCTCGATATGTCCCAAATAAATATATCGCCATTAACACTTCCAGTAGCTGCCACATGTTGGAGCGGATTCTTATAAAAAGAAACAGCTTCTATCCAGTTTTTTTTTGAAATATCAGAATCGGAAGTTTCATCAATAGTATTATCATAGTCGTAACTATTAAAGTCTTGTAAAATATTAACTATCTATAGAAAATATCTTTATTTAATTTGAATTAATAAAAAATATTTATTTTATATTCTGATATTCTTACTTTGCCGGTATTAGCAGCACTGACAATGGTCTTTTGGTCAACCGAAGCTGACAAAATTAAATTATTATCTACGTGACAATCAAGAGATGTAATAGCAGCATTATGACCAATATGAGATGGAATTGTTGTCAAAATTGCACAGGATCTTAGATCTATTACGCGAATTACGCCATCATTATAACCCACTACGAGTCTTTTCCCTAAAATACAATTATAAATTAAACCAAAGCTTAAGTGAAAATCTATTCACGAGCAAATTAAGAGTATTAATAATTTTAAATAGCTGCTAGTTTGTAAAAGTATTGTACATACCATCTGGCATAAGACATCCAGTCTCTGCTCTACTTCCAAAGCCTTGAATAATTTTGCATTCTCCATTTGGAATTTTCCACATATAAATCTCACCCTCCGCAGATCCAGCTAGTAAGACATGTGCCATAGAATGCCATTGCATCCACTAAACGAGAAGAGTCATAATTATATCTAAATTTCTTTAATTGAACTTTAAAGTGAAAAAACAGCTCTTTATTAACAGTAAAATAATTATTGTTACATATGCTATATTGACGAAATAACCGGCATGTTCCATTACTTGTACTAATAGCGCATTTACTCCATTATGTTTTTAACAATTTTTTAAACGTTCTTTAAAATATTTCCTTTTAATAGGCAATTATTGAAAATCGTAAACTACTTAGCATCTTATGTTTTGGTACAAAATTATTAAGTGAATTATAATATTTTTTATATAATTGCTTACTATAGCATCGCCAATATTGTAATCCGAAACAATAGAGTTATCAGATGTCTTTCGTATTTGAATAATACCATTCATATCTCCTGTAGCCAGATACGCATCATCGTAACTAAAATCAGCGAATATAACACTATCTGTGTGACCTTTGCATTCCAAAATAACTTTCCCAGTCTTCACGTCCCAAACATAGGCTTTATCATCCTCACCGCCTGTCACTGCATATTTAGCATCCTTACTTAGAGAGCCGCAAAATACAGAAGCTACAAATATTATTAAAAATATATTTTTCCATTTTCAAATATTTCAAAATAATATAGTAAATATTAAAATTATTATATATTATACAGCTGTGGTTTTCAAATATACAGCTGGCATCTTCTCTCTCCATTGCTTCTATAATTAGTTCCTCTTCAGTCATTTCGTCACCTACTTCATCTTCACTTTCCTCAACTTGGTAAGATTCTAATATTTCAACATCTCCCAATGGCATAGAATCTAAATCATCATCTATTTCTTCGATATATTCTTCCATATAAGGCGAAGATGGTGGAGTCTCCTGATTACCCATTTCTGAAATATTAATAATAATTGATTTATAAAAAAAATAATTTTACTTTATAATATTATTTTTTCATTATTAATATTATTTATATTATTATCTATAATATATCTATATTATTTATAATTATTCTATATAATTTTGTAATATTCTAAATTTTAATCAACGATAAAATTAATTTCACCTAGTGAATTAATATTATTATCCAATGCCAAATAACAAAAATAATTTGGAAATAATTTTGTCTTTGCATTATACAGTCACTATTTAATTAACTTGTAAGTATACTTTTTTTTGTCTTGTTTAGAAATTTATTCACGCATATTGTACAAACTTACGACAATTTATTAACTTATTTAGTATGTTGTTTATAATATACAACATTAATTTTATCTTTAAATATTAATACATTTAATCAATCTAACCTGAAAAATATTTTAAATTTAATACGCATATATCGGCCTTTCTAAACGTTGTCATTAAAGTGAGCTTATAACTATTCAAACAACGAGAATATAGAATATAGTAGAATTATTTATTATATAATATAAGGGATTAACATCAGCATTTACTGCTTATATTTCACTTTGTCGCAGATAAAGATTAAATTTTTTGCATAACCATTGTAATAGACAAAATCATGTTCTAATGCTCCTCTTACCTCAATATCACTTTGAAAAATTACTTGTAACAAACACTTCGCATGGGTTTAACCTTTTATCAATTCTCAATTGTAACGCATAAAGCGAGAAAGGGACACAATTGAATCGAAAATATTTCACGACACAACAAACTCAGAAGCGTGCGTCTGGACATGCAAATCTACAATTTTAATGGGACACCGAAGGCTCAAAACGTGCGAATCGATACGTAATTTTCCTGTTCTTTTTTCAAACAATGACATTGTGATTGAAAGCTTGACCAATCGGATTCGACCATAAATTCATGCGGATTTTTGATTACCTTAAATGCAATTTTAAAGTGGAATTAGGTGGGCAGAATAAAGCACTTGCATATATATGATAAAATAAAACGAGAAGCTGTAAGAGCAGTTGACTCATGTTTGTGCAGCCGAATACGAGACAAATCCACGCCAAATAAGAATTCCAAGAGAAATTAATTAAGAAATATAATTTAATTCCTACCAATAGGCTTTAGCGTATAATTTTAAAAAGCTCAAGGATATTATATTAATGTCTATTATTAATGCAAATGAGTGCTGATGAAGTAAATAAATTGATCGTAATGTTAATATGCATTGTTAGATGCATATTTAGGTTAAAGATACATTTCTCATCAATCATAATCTATGTAGAATATAAAAAAAAAGTAAATAATTTGAATACTTCTTTACGAATATTCTTTGATATGACGATGGAAAGGCATGTGTTTATTCAATTATTTCGTGTACATTATTTTTTCCATTTAAAATAACAATCACGCGTAATATCAAATAAATTTAATTTAATTAAGTTGTAATTATATATATATATATATATATATATATATATATATATATATATATATAATTAATTTTGCAAAACTTCAATTACTGAGACGAATAATGAGATTAATTAATATTTAAAATTAAGGATTCAAAATAAAATTTATAAGAGTGCTTTCCAATTATAAGTTACTAATATCTTCATTCATTTGTAAAATGAAAATATAATGAAGTACATTAGCAATAAATCAATAATAAGTAGTTACTGTATATTAAAAATTCTAAATATTATTTTCTTTACTTTCTAAAAAATATTTTCTTAATAAAATTTTGTTAAATAACCATATATGTTTTTCGTTTTATATTTTATTAATAATGTTTATTAATAACTGAATATCTTTTTTTTTTATCGTGAAAAAATTTTAGCATGAGTTATAAAATTTCTTTGTTAACTTAAAATCTTCAACGTTCTAAAAATATATATTTTATTATTGTTTTCAATATTGATTGTTATATTATTTATATTAGATTATATATATATATATAGAATAAAATAATAGAGAATATTGAAATTTTCAATTTCATAAACTATACAGATGAAAGTTATGAATAACGATGACTTAATAATGATGAGGTTTATATTGAAATATTAGTATACAATTTAGAATCAATGATCGAACAATATAATCATAAAAAATATCTTTCACGCTAATTGCATTTAATGAATCTCAATTTTTGTATAATTTTGCACAATAATATTAAACAATACTAGATTATAACAAATATTTAACAGCCGACTTGTAAATTAGATACAAAAATAAAATTAATTTTAATAAAAAAATTCATAATTTAAATAACTAGTTGTTTAAATTAAACAATCTCAATCAACATAATAGTATTGATTTCGAAATTGAAGGGCATTTTTTATTATTTGACAATTTTTTACAAGCCAAACTCTATTATAAAAAATCTGGGAAATATTATTATGTTATTACCTCAATTAAAACTTTAATATTTTTGTATTTAAGGTTGTATTAAATTCGTAACAAAATACGACTAACAAAAAAAAAAATTGGTAAATGAACCATATAATAATTGTTTGCTTATAATGGTATGAAACTCAATTAAGTAATTGTTAATATTGGATTATAAAAACTAGAATAAGAATGGATAGCTTAAAAAACCATTACGTTAAATATTGAAAACAAAATTAGAAATATTAATTGAAAAGAAAGTAAAATCTCATTGATTAAATAAATAAATATGAAAGGGAAGAAGAAAAATCTTAATTATTAAATTAAATCTTAATTGAGTCACTTGAAATTTAAGCCATCGTTTTATTGTTTTTAGTATTAAATATGCTTTTGTATATTACAAATAGAACTATATTAGAAACAATGTATTTATCATTGATAACACATATGCACAGCGATAACAATGAAAAGAATAAAAAAATTTATATTTAAATTTTAATTTGTGACTCATATTATTTCTCATATTATTTCTTAATTCATATATTATAATATTTATTCCCAAGCTTAAAATAATGTTCAATTTACTAAATTTTACTTTTAAATTCAATTGTATTTAAAAGTACTTTTTAATTTAATTGTACTTTAATACATTAAATCGTGTCAATTTCTTATATCCACAATCCCGATATACATTTCATTCTAAAGTTTCCAATTTTGATGGAGAATTTATTTTGCATGAACATCGGCCAAATGTCAACCTCACCACTCCTGCGTATAAATGCGCCCATGCAAATATATACATATATATACATATATATATGCATATATATATGCATGCGTGTATATTACGAGCGAGAGCTTATTTATAAGCGCAGCACGCAACACAATTAATCGTTCTCCCGCCAAACGAATCATTAAGCCGGGAGATATTGACTCCAATTATTGCTAGTCCATTCTTATGTTAACTTAATATTCCGAATCGACCACGCGATTTGTCACGTTGATATATATATATATATAAATATATATATCATTACCAATAATGACGGCGAGATTAGAAATACAAATCATCTACCTCATAATCAGAGCACATTTATATCGAAATTTATAGTTATAAAGAATAATGCGCTGGTTTAGTTTTATAGTTTAATAAAGTCCGCGATGATAATTGTCCACATAATAGAGGGACATTGAGCAGTAAATGAGTTAAAACTGCAGCAGCAGTATTTATAAGTTGGCGTCTTGCGAATTAAGAAAAACCTTCTCAAAATGTATTTTGCAGTGTTTATTATGCATATCACCTATAAATTGCTATTTTCATTCGCTTTTCGGTGCAGAGGCCTTCTTACCATTTACGGGACGCATGCGCAGTGAGTTCGAATTTTGGGGGCCGCCGTGCCTTCGCGTGAAAAAACGATCCGCGTGTACGCATGTGCACGCACACTAGCGCGACCGCACGCGCAGTAGGCACATTGCCTGATTATATATAAATGTATGCACGCGCACTTGTGTGAGCGCACACTTGGCCGTTCTCTCGTACATCACCTGCGTTCAGCTTCAGACGCACACACGCGCGCCGTGCACCCACACGCATTATGATCGAGCAATCGCAGTAGTGTAGTGTAGTTATAGCGGAGGATGTGTAGTGTTGCTGCTGTTGCTGTTGTTGTTGCTGCTGTGCTGCTGCCGTAGCTGCTGTCGCTGTTGCTGTCACTTTCGTTCTGTCATTGTTGTCATTATCGTTGTCGTAGTCGCTGTCAGTCGTCGCAGTCGCCGTCGCAGTCGTCGTCGTCGTCGTCGTCGTCGTCGCCGTCGTAGTCGTACTTGTAGTCGTACTCGTAGTCGTAGTCGTAGCCGTAGTCGTAGTCATCGTAATCGTAGTCGGTCGTAGTCGTCGTGCTCGTCTCCTGATCAATTTCCAATCTAAACGAATAGTAGTGGCGAGTCGAGTTCCTCAAGAGTGAAGAGGAGCCTATCGATAAATATCCAAGAATAGTAAATTTGTCACAATGGTGAGTGGTGATGGTGATATTTTGATTGGAGATTGTTGACAAATTCGGGGAGAGACGGAAACTCGCGCGTGCTGAGAAATCGATTTGGAGACTCACTTTGTGTGTGCGCCTCATTTTCAATTTCTTGCAGAGTTGCGTCCCTCTTCGACACTTGTCTTTGCTTCTCTTTTGACTATTCTACACACATGCATTGTGAATATGACTTGAAAAACTATTTCTTATTTACATTTTCAGGGAAACGAGAGCTCGTTGCCTATGGAGCTTTGCTCAAACTGTAAGTTTTCATTTTTAGTTGAAACGTTTATAGACACCACGGACACTCTCGCGATGTAACCTTTATTACATAGGAATTTTAGAATAAAATTCGTCGTTAAAATTGAATAACACGTTTTCTGAATGTAACAGTGGAACTTTTTGATCTATCAAGAAGTTTCTGATAAAGTAGTGTTCTCTGCCTGCACTTTGTCCATTTATTTAATTGCTTTAGTTCTGCTCCAACTAAATTCAATAATTTTGTTTCGTTAACAAAGTTTTATGCTCAAGTTATTACAAGAAATTTAAATAAATGTTTTTACTCCTTATATATATATATATATATATATATACATTAATCTAATATAATAAATTCTATACATACATATATATATATGTGTGTGTATGTATATATATAGATATGCCTACGTATACAGTCAAAATTTATAATTATAATTGAGGCATTTGTGAATTTCGGTATCTAATAATTGTGCAAATAATTTACAAAATGCAATTACATGATTCAGAATTTTAGTAATCTCTCAATTTCAATGATTCATTTTCAATTTACCAACTATGAGAAATATATTTATAAATATTAGTTGCTTTATTATTTTCTAATTTCATGATAGAAGTTAATTTTCAAATCTGACTAGTTGAAACTATTTTAAAAATATTTAAAATATTAAATTTTATAATCACAAACAAATTTTGAAATAACTGAAATATATCCAAGGATTATTAAAGTATTTTTGTTAAATGCCATTAATCTTTTACAGTTCTGCTCATTGCATAAATAAATTAAAATTCTTTATATAACATAATAATGTATTTATGTGTGATTTCTTTTTATAAAGTTTTTTTTCAAAAAGTCTCAATTACTTTAGTGTCCAATTTAATATTAATTTAATAATGAATAAGTTTTAATTATTTTAAATTCCTATTGGTACAATATACAAAGTGATTTATATGACCGATTAATCAAACGAATCTGATACAATCTGTATTTATTGATAAAAATAGGTCATAACTTTGTCGTTCGTTAAATATACAATGAGTACCATACTTTATGAATCTTATTGATAAAGAGAAATTAGTAACATACTTTTATATATATGTTAAGTGAAAATTTTTGTATAAATCAATTGGTTATGTGTATATGTATTTGTATGTTTCCATTAAATTTACAGTCGATGCCGATGAAATTCGAAGGCTAGGAAAACGATTTAGAAAATTGGATCTTGATAATAGTGGTGCTCTGAGTATCGATGAGTTTATGTCCTTACCTGAATTACAACAAAATCCATTAGTTCAACGTGTTATAGATATTTTTGATGCCGATGGCAATGGTGAAGTTGATTTTAAGGAATTCATTCAAGGAGTATCTCAATTTAGTGTTAAGGTTTGAATTGAAGCTGAATTTACTTTAAGGACAAAGACAATTTTATTATAATGACCAACTCTTGAATAATCCGTTTTAATGATTGATGCTATTTTTCTATTTTTAAGCAGGGTGATAAAGAAAGTAAACTTCGATTTGCATTTAGAATTTATGATATGGACAATGATGGATTTATAAGTAACGGCGAGTTATTTCAAGTGCTAAAAATGATGGTAGGAAATAATTTGAAGGATACACAGCTACAACAGATTGTAGATAAAACAATACTTTTTGCTGATAAAGATGAGGATGGAAAAATAAGTTTTGAAGAATTCTGCTCGGTAAGTTGATCTTCTTGACCAGTCTTCGGCAATTACAAAATTACCATAAACTCTATTAATATTATATTATATTTATTTATAGTTTTATACAGTTGTAAATGTTAGTTTAAGTAATTCCATAAAATGAGAATATAATATAATACCATTTTTTAAAATGAGTTTAAACTTGGTAATATAAAATAAAATTTAAGATAAATCAATATTGAATATTATTGTTTATCATTACGTATATATTTGTAATAAATAAAATGTTATAAAGTAAATGTCTACATAATTAATGTTTTTAGGTTGTCGGCAACACTGATATTCATAAGAAGATGGTGGTTGATGTTTAATTAATCAAAATTCTTAAAAGCGTGTAAAAACTTTAATTACTAATAAGTGCGTTAATTCGATTGGGTATTATCATAAAATATATCAAATTATTTTATAATTTTTATCTTAAATTCCCTTGTATTCGCGAAACTTCACTTTTAAATCGTATATTTTTCTTTTTACCAACTGTCTTATTTTATTATTTGTTAAAGGAAACAACGAGAAGTAACCTATTCTAAAATGAGTTTCATCCACTTGCTTTTAATAATCTGATATAGATAAATTATTAAGTGAAAAATTTAAGATTCAATCAATAAATTGCTTAAAATTTCATGATAATACTCAGTTTTTATTTTGTAGGTATAAATGAAATACAGATCTATTTAAATAAGATGAGAAGAGTTACAAAATGAAAAAAAAATAAGACAAATGATTGTCATCTTTCATAAGTATAAATGAATTTATTTCTATGAGAATATTATATGCTTACGTGTGTATAAATATGTATGCATGCATTCATATATAATATATATATATATATATATATATGTATATATATATTTATATTTATTATATCGCTGCTACGATTTTAATTATTAGCATTAATCGTCATTATTTATAAATTCATAATATATCTCTTCTTGTCTCCTTATAAGTTCGGCAATCTCGCTATATATAAAAGAAATAAAAAAAACTCATACAAATAATCTTTAAGCACTCTTTGCTCTAATCAGTCACTGAGTCAGGGTTTCGTTATAGCCCTTATGTACCTTAACTTATTGTTACCTGCGAAAATATACTTGTAATGTATATAAATACGCATATGCACACACGCGCATGTATATTCATGCATGCATGCACATATGCACATACATGCGCGTGTATGTAACTGTGTATGTATGCATATGTAATGAATGAGGATAAAAGCGTTGCAGCTCACATACAAGTTTTGTAAAATCGTCATTGGATCATGTCGATTGACTGAAAAAAAAAAAGAAAAAAAAAATAATAATGAAAATAACAAATATGTAAGAGCGACAGAGTTGTCGGAAAACTACGTGTAAAGACTTAGGTTTTTCGCCTGTCTCGTATCACGTGCCTGTGAGAAAAATGAATGATTAGTTTTGTCGCGTCTTCACATTATATTATTCTGATATTAAGTATGTTGCTAGTTCCATTGGTATTAATTTTTGCAAATTTATCAATACAATGATTATATATGGGACTGTATCATATATATATATATATCAATATATGTTGATTGATATATGAATAAGTATTTTTCATTACAACTTTCAATCAATAGAAAGCTTAAAACTATAACTAGAAATTTAACAGCGAGTTTAATAAAATAATAAGCCGAAAGTTACCATCAATGAATCACGAAAATTGATATCAATGAAATGATCATCGGATATAGTTAAACTAAAAAGTTCGAGAAAATTGAATGGAAGGAAACGTAATTATTAAAATTTATGAAAAAAAATTAAATTCAGTGTGGTGGGTTTCATGATATCTTAATACATAAAAATACTTTTCTCGCATTACATTAAATATAATAATTAAATAGAATTGGGCCAAATTTTTTTCAATCTACCTTTATATTATAAGTAATTCATTTTTTGGTTTACTTTACTTAATTTTTGATTTTTTTTTTTTTTTTTTTTTTTTTTTAATTATTTTTCTAATACTTGAGTTTTTAAATTTGTATATACTACATTTATTCAATTTAATTGATTCACAACTTTAATCTTTTTGTTAAATATATTTGTTGGTTATTGAAATATTACGAAAATTGTGTGTAAACAACTGTTATATTGTTTTGTTTATTATTAATTTTGATTGTTATGTCATGATTAGTATTCAAAAATTTAATTCACTCAATGATATTTAATTGTTTAAGGTGTCAGGATTATTCTATTATTTTTGTAAACGTTGTCTCGTTTTGCTGAAGTATTTTCTAATTATAGTACAAAAATAAAGATAGATGGATACATGCATAAAGCAATTTTTTAAAATAATCATCTGTCTTTGTTATGAATATGTCGAGTCGAAAGCATAAATCAGTGCAAATATTAAATTGTTAGACATTGTTTTATGGCAACGATGTTTGACAAATTTATTTCTCGAAATATAAACCGCAGGTGCTTTTTTATTTTAATATTTATAAAATTATGCATACATATATACAAACATCCACATCGAACCAGCCCCAGATGATTCATTATACAAACTAGACTTTTTTTTCACCTTGGATTGTTGTACTTTATATATTAATTTTTGTCGAAACATTAATAAAAATAAGATTTTACGTTGCGCCGCTCATTAAGTTTTTTTTTTTTCTCTTGTTGCTAACCTATTTATTTATTTTATCAAGTAAATTAAACAGAACGATATAAATTGGTCGTTGAAACTTAGCTGAGAATTAGTATTAAAATTGCGAGGCCCTAGTAAATCGAATATTTGTAAATCTTCATCAAGAATATAAATATAAATGAAAATGAAAACTCGCCGAATCACGTATTCGCACATTATTTGCATATGTAGATAGGTGTACAAAGAATATCGGGGAAAAGCAATTATATATAATTCTATATAACCGTGTGTGTTCATGGATGCTTACGTATATAATTATATATAAATGTTGTACAATAGACGAACTATATATGCAAATTTTAATGGATTTATGAAATTTATGCGTATGTCTCTTAGAGCCAGTTTTCCAAATTTTCAAAAATTAATGATCGATAAAGTAATTGCAGAAGCCTGTTTTTTTGTTAAAAGCAGCCACGACAATGAAGTAACTAAAGGCGTAAGGATTTTTTTTTTTTTTTTTTTCTCTCTATAAAGGTGCATCGGTGCATTGATTTAAATATTTGCGAGAAAGAGAATAGTAACGAAAAATATCAGATAAGCATGTAAGCCTGAAAGAGAGAGTGCAAAGGAAAATTAAAGCATTAAAAAAGCAAGAAAAATAGAAAAGTATTAAAACAAAGAAATTAGCGAGTTGTAGGTGATAACAAAAATTTTTAAGCGAGTATGCGAGTATGCCAAAATTATGTCATATTCGTGGAAAAGACTGAAACTCGAATGGGACCCCAACATCTTTTGAGCGTGCGTGAGTACATCAGCTGTGGATTAATTACGCATCGTGTGGTTATTGAAGTATAACAATACAATTTAAGATTGAATATTCAAATATATTATATCAAAGTGTGCGTATACAAAAAAGTCTTATCCCATCGTTTAATTGTTTTCTATATCCACATCTACATGTTACGTTATCTTACTAAATGTCCGATAAAAGTTAAAAAAGCAAAAAATCTCATTAGCTATGAGCAAATTATAAGAAAACGAATGGAATTCTCTGTCTCTAAACACTATACTCTAACGTTAAGTGTTTTAAAAGTTTAATGGACATAGACGGCTGACGATTTTCAATTGAGTTCAGTTGCTTTCACATTTTATTGGCTTTTAAAAGCTCGCCCATTACAGAAACACTACAATGACATAAATAAAAAAAGAAAAGAAAAAATAATAATAATAAAAACGTACGAATGAGTAATTGACCATATATTTCTTTATTAAAAAAAAAAATTTCTATAAAATACTCATATTATAAATAAACTCCATACGAATGGCCAATTCATCATTTTTGTTTGTTTGTTTGTTTGTATTTTTTTATTGAAAATGACTAGAGGCGTTCCAATGATAATCAAAAGAATGACATAAGTGTTGAAAGAAAACAAGAATTTACTTCTAGAATAATGTTTATTCGTAATGAGACTCCATTATAAAAACGTATTTTCACTCTGCTGCAAGTCATGGCCGATGTTTTACTTGTCTGTAATCTAATTAATAATAATCGCGCGAGATCCATTGTCCCAATGAGGCATAATAAGCTGATGAACCTTTGTCACGTGCATCGCTCTCAAGAACTCAGATTCTTCAATTCGTTGCGCAGGATCTTGCCCGCCGAATTCCTGGGAATAGCATCGACGAAGGTCACGCCAGCGGCCAGCTTCTTATACATCGCCACCTGTGCGCGATAAAAGAGGAAGAAGAAGAAGAAAAATCGATAATAACGCACAATGACAATTTGGAGGATTATAAGGAGAGCAGGATTAGTCCTGTTTGCGCGTACCTTCGATGCGACGAATTCTTGCACCTCCTCGGAGCTGAGGCTATCGAAGCCGGGTTTCTTCACTACGTACGCCTTCGGCAGCTCTCCGGCGATGTCGTCGGGTATTCCAATCACGGCGGCGTCTGCCACACCTTGTATTTCCAGTATCAGAGACTCCAATTCAGTCGGCGAGACCTTTGGATTTTTTTTTTGGTTTTATTTTTATTTTCGTTTCGTTTGGTTTTGTTTTGTTTTGTTTTAAGGAAGAGAGAGAAAACGAATATTTTAGAGTCCGGTGCTTATTCTGGGATCTTTTAGAGTCTGGCCATATTATTATTATTTTCGTGTTATAAATGTTACTTGTCACTGCTTACAAATGTACGATGGCCAATACTCAATGAATATACCTATAATCTTTATAAGATAAGTTAATCAATGAAATACTTTGCTATTTCGCTTTGAGCTTGTGCTTTTTATTAGCTACAGTATTTTCATTCGATGTCGATTTATTAAAACGAACGTTAGGACGTCCAAGTGGTTTGTTATAGTTTACAATAGAGAATAAAGCGTATGACGTTAATTAGAGATTAATTGATATTAATTTCAAGCCAAGTATAAAAGATTGGAGTTCGATCGTTTGAAAATGCATAATCTGTCCTGTCGATATTTTCCTTGGAATAGCCGTCAATTGAATTTCACTACTTTATCGCAATATTTGTTGGCAAATATAAAGTGCGTGCGTTACAAATAATAAAGAGCATTGCCAAATGAAATTATGCTCTGTTTAAAGGAGCCGAAGTAGCGCGAGTATTTTTATTTAGAAATCTAGAATTATATACAATTGATTAAATATTAAGACTCAAGTGTAATCACCAATACGTATAACAGGTTTTTCCCTTTTGCATATAGTTTGTTCATTAATAGTTAACATCTAATCTGAATACCATTTTCCATTTAAGTAAGAACGACGTTGTACGAGGTACATTTAATGGTAATATTTTTTCAATATGCGTGAAAGCAATATTTCAAATTTTTACAAGTGTTAAACGAGTGGCAATTTTTATTAAACCGACGACGAATAATAAAATCGTTAACTCTCGAGATGTTAAAGTGAATTATACTATTTTTTATTGAGAGAAAAATATATAGATAGAACAGGATGGGAAATAAACGACTAAGAAAATACATTATCAATATTATGTATTGGACTTTCTTCGAATAAGTACTTGACTCTATAAATTTCTTATCTTGTTATAATTGTATCTATGACTATGAAAGCTATGATTACAATTGTTACTTTACTGTTGTGCATAAGTAATAAATATAAGCATGTTCATTTCTTTTAAATAATCTTCTAATTTTTCCTCAACATTGTTAATTGAAAGGATTGAATTATCAAAGATTCAGTGGGATATATATTTGCCTCGCACAATTGGCAATTACATTTATTTTGAGAGCATCACAAGCGAGTGATTGTATTTTTGCGAAACGAAAAATGGACATAATAATAAATACGTGGATACTTCGGGTCTAATTAAAAGCGTAAATTTCGTTTCGTAGGATTTGAATTTCCACGCACCGTCGATAAAATTATTTGACTTACTATCATTGGCCAACAATTTATTAAGCGCAGCTATTAAATACATTAAAGCCTTCGTATTTTGGTAATTCTTTATCGAATTCCGAATGATTTGATCCATCGTTGTTATCTCTTTTATTTACGACACACGAAGAATTAGAAATTCTAAATGCGAATAAACTGCCTTCAAAATCCCCATTCAAAGCACCACGCAACGCAAGCAATTAAGACAAAGTCTTTGTAAAAATAATATCGCTCGTGAGGTCTTTTAATAAAAATGATAACTACGCGATAAGCACAAAGTGCTATGCTATGCAATTGATCGAGTTTAAAATTTAAATTGTATCCTCTGCTGAAAATGGCATCCTCCTTCAATATGGTAGCCATGCCGGAGAAATGACGGTCATTATCAGCGCACTCGCTTCTTAATCGGTAAATTAGCGATTGAAAGTAAATATAACCAATGCGGGATGGGTTTTATCTTTTTTCGCGTACTCGAGGCGACATTATCAAATCAGCTAGCCAAAGGCGGTAAAATTCCCGTAAGGAAGCGCCGCCGAGCCGTCGTCATCTGGTAAGCGTTGGTGAGCGTGCGCAAGCCCATAGTTTGGTACGCCTGAGTCGCCGCGCGCAGCACCACACGCATACACTTATGGAACAATCGCGTGCACATAACCTCCCCACCATAATACGCGAAACGGGATTTCGGTTCTGTGTTTTTTCCGAGGCCGGTCAAATTCCATATTCGTGTATTGCCATCGCACATAACACAAGCGAGTTATATGCAGCAGCTGTGCGCCCGCGCGCGCGCATGTGTATGTGTGTGTTGCCCGTTGCACATTTTATCTTCCCCTCCCCCCTGCGATCGTCCAAATAAATAATATCCCAGTGTCTCGGACTCCATCGAGCGTTTATCAGGCGGCCAACGATCGTCATCGCCGTGGTCGTCTTCTGGCGCGTCGTCGCAGCTTTGCGCAACTCGTGAGTAATGTATTCGCACGAGTGCCGGATAACCCATGAGAAACTAATTAAACCCGGATCTTCGATTTTACTCGCTTAATTATCTCATTTGCTCTGTATCTCTTTATTGTAGCTCCGAGAGAAAGAGAGAGAGAGAGAGAGGGGCAGTTGGACCGTTAACGCACTATTCGCCGGGAACGAGTATCCCTGCGTAGATACGTTGTTGAAGGACGCAGAGAGCAGGGAAAGGATGGAAAATCCGGAGGAGGTGCTGCAGGCGCTCGACGAGTTCCAGAAGATGCGACCGTCCGAAATACCAAGAGAACTGGAAGACTATTTGTGCTGGGTGGCAAGGACCGGTGACCCAGTGTATCAATGGAGCCTGATCAAGGCTCTCTTCAGAGAGAAGCTCATGCGAGTGATGACTGATTTCTATGAAAACTGTCCGACCCTTGACCTGACACCCTGTCCAAACGTCGAGCAGTTTAATTATGACATTATGAAGAGTACTCTGTTGGAGCGCCTGGAGAGCTTTGCTAATGCTCCCTTTACGGTGCAACGAATATGCGAGCTCCTTACGACGCCACGAAAAGAGTATAATCGTATAGACAAATTCATGCGAGCCATCGAAAAAAACATACTCGTGGTTTCGACAAGAGAGCCAGGACCATATGGCAGGCGCAGCGAAAATGGTGACAGTCTGGTCAATGGGTCCATCGAAGATGAGACTTCTCATCATGGACAAACTTCGAACGAAGTTGAAATGGAAAGTTGGGTGAAAGACTGTACGGAGACAGCCGCCGCTCCTGCAAATCCGGAAAATAATGACGATATGTCCATAGAGAATGGCTTGAATTCGCCATTAAAAACTGCATTTAATAAGCACGAAAGAATAGAGCAGCTTTCAGCCGTTGATGCTACCACTTCGAGCTTTGTTACGTCCACAGTGGACTTTTCGACTGGGACAACTGCCAATACACAAATTCCAGTGCAAGAAACTGCCACAGTGGTGCAAAATTTAACGACTGTAAATCACGAGACGGCTGCAATCGTCGGCGACGTTTCCGACGCCATTATGAACGAAGATACCAGTTCGCAGCCTAGTTTGGAGTTAGAGAGCGATGATAACGACAGTAGTGAATCTAAAAAGCTGCAAACAACTTTCCAAGCAAAAGACTTTTCATTGGACGATGTTAAATCCCCAAAAATATACTCCGAAGCATTGAAGGGTGTTAAAATAGAGGAGAGCATTGAATGTAACGAATCCAGCAAAGAATGTGACCAGCTCATTGAGTCTACATATTTGGGTGAAAAATTATTGAACGAAAATACAGATGATTTAGAGAGTTCTGATAAAAAAGATAATTTAGATACTCATTCCACTGTAAGCGAAGCGGAACAAGTCGATAAGAAGCTTGTGACCAAAGCACAAGATAGTGAAAAATGTGAATCCAAGCCTGGCAAATGCGAGGACAGCTTTCCACTTATAAACAATAGCTTGGATGCGAAGAAGGATGAGGTGGAAGATGAAGATAGAGTCGAAGACTCGACTGCAAGTCCAATTGAGGAGAAATGTGATATCGATGTCAAAAATGAGAACACAAGCGAATCAGCCATCGAAGAGGATATACCAGATGTATCTGGCTCGTCTGAAAATGATGCCAAGGAATCGCCTAAAGAAGCAGAAATTGAAGCTTCAAACGCAGAAGACAAAATTAACGTCGAAGAATCTCTCTTAGTAACGACGGATTCTGACGACACTGTTAAGGTAGAAAGTGTTGAATTAACGCTAGAAAAAAGTGTGGAAGACAGCCTGGAGTCAAGTAAAGCTGCAGTTTCCGATCCAATTCCCATTATCGAGGAGCCCAAAGATACCATGGAATTGGTAGCCAAAGATGCGAGTAGTTCGGTATCAGTTACTGAAGTGACAAGTGAATTAAAAGATGACACATCCACTATAATAAAAAATGACTTAGCCAAATTGCCAACGGAGTCGAGTCAAGTAGAGGATAACGAAATGATCATATCAAGTTGCGAGGAAGCACAAAGCAATAAAGGGACGACAGAATCAATGGATATAGATAACGAAGGTTTAATATCGAATGCACAACAGGATGAGCCAATGGAGCAAGAGACGATTGAAGCCATGAATAGTTAATAATTAAGATATGATATTAAATAATGGACTCTGGTCTTTTTACAAATTGATTTTTGTTACACAACGTTTGACGAATAAAGAGTGTGTATTCGTAGTATCAGGACCTATGGCACGAAACCATTGTTCAAAATTAATATTATAAAATAACTTAAAACTTAATCATAATTTCTCAAATATTTTAATACGTATTTTCCATTAGAGTATAAAAATCATATAAATATATTATGCTTAATGATTTATTAATTTTTTAAAAATAAAAGCCCGTATTTTACTGTACAAAGGTAAAAAGAGATACAAGAAAAACAAAACATGACTACGCACGCATAGACTTCACACCAGTGTGGAAATCATTTTTAAACGATTAATATGTCATTGAAATTATTTAATTATGAAATAACGAGAATTGATTTTTTACAATGGTCGCGCTCATTGATCCGGACGGATTTGTACAGCAAATCAGAGTGAACGAGCAAATTTTCATTTGCTCGAATATTTCCTTTCGACGCTCAGACGCCTTCAAATGCGCCGTAGGGATCAATTTTTTTCCAAGTTAACTACTTATCTTCCTAAAGAAAAGAATGAGAAATAAAATAAAAAAAGCCAGCGATTTATCACGAAGAATTGAGTAAAAATTTCTTAAAAATTAAGTAAATCTCTGCCTGTTTCAATATAATACAATGCAAAACGATAAAAGGCACATAGACTATGAGGAAAGAAAGAAAGAAGGAAAGAAAGAAAGAAAAAGAAAAACAAGAAAAAGAAAAAGAAAACACTCGTTTCTATAAATGTAATAAAGGTTCTCAAGATCTAATGAGCATTTTTATGAAATAATCAACGAATTTCATATTTGCTTAATTTAAGTAAGTCATTTTTAGAAGAGTATGTGCAAATCTATAGTGTGATTTTATTTTTAATACAAAATTTCTTAATAAAGCAGCATACATAGCAATTAACTAAAGTACTTTATGTTTTGTATTTGAATATATTTACATATAGCTACAATTTTCGTATTGTAAAAAACCATGTTACGATAATAAATTTGGGGCTCTAAAAGCAGGCAAACATTTCAATGACTAAAGAGCAATGAAGAATTAAACGAGGAAATGACAATATTTAGCATGATTTTTCCCTTTCTAGACTTTATACATACATTTATGTTCTCTATTTTTTTATAGAACTAATTTATGTGAGATACCCGTTCTCACGCTGAATTATACAAATGGAAGCAATTATGATTCAGTAATAAATTATGATCGTTAGATTGCTGAGAAATCAAAGGAAATTAATTTGAATTTAGTTTACGTTAAAAAAAGGCGACGATAAATCGAAATAAGTACGCACGCATTTTGGCTGTTGGAGGAATAAAGCGAGGCCCACAATTCGGCAGCGACATATTTCGTAAAGCATAGTGATAACGTAATAATTTAATTACGACTGTAAACCAGTAATTATTAAATTTATAAATAGTTTAAGATAGCTGTGTATAATTATTTTATAGCAAAATACACGGAGATTACTAACAATATGAGCACAAAATGTTTTAGATAATTTTATAAAATTACATCTCTGAACCTGACCTCAACAGAATAAAAGTTTATTCGATAAGCTCCGTAACTGTGGTTATACGCGCATACCAGAAAACAACAATTTTATCTGTATTTATTAAATGAAAAAAAAAGGCCAATGAAGCTTTTCTGTTTTATTTTCTTTAGTAACCGCTCCAATGAAAATGTCGACAATCAAGGTCTGGAAGTGCGAGAATTTATTTATCCATTTCACTTTCACGTCCATTAAAGCGCAATTCTGCAATTAAAGTCAATCCTTCGATTTTCGTCAATTTTCTTTTTAACGCCAAATCACCTTTTTCTTTTTTTATCAATTTTATTTTATTTCAATTTCTTGAAATACTTTTTTAATATTAATAAACTAGGGCGTGGTTTATTGTATACACTTTTTCAAAGTCGCGCTTCGAAAATATTCTACACATTTTACGAAAACATTAAACTTATTGTTGAAAATTAATAAAAGTCTATCAAGTAGTTTTATCTCGCTTAACTGGAAGAGCGGCGGGAGAGTTTGTCATTTTCATCGTTGCAACCCAATGGAATATCAATTTTATAATTCTCTTCACCGTTTGTTCAAATGCATTTTTACTATCTCGGTCGTCCCGTGTGTATTTTTATACGAAGAGATACGATTAACAATGAAAGTTTTCCGCTGCATGCCAACGATAAAAAAAAAATTTCAAAAAATACATATAGCAGGCTCATCTTTGTAACGCCAGCCTTACTACCTTCCGACACTTTGTAGATGAATGAAAAAAAAGAAAAAAAAAAAAACAAGAAAAAAGGGAAGCTTTGACGTCAATTAAGCGCCCTAACCTTATAAAAGGCCGTAGCAACAGATAAGAAAAAAGCCATACTCACTTGATTCCCTTTGACTTTAATCAATTCCTTCGTGCGATCTACAACGTAGAAGTATTCGTCCTCGTCGTAATAGACGACGTCGCCGGTGTGAAGCCAGCCGTCGATGTCGATCGCTTCGCTCGTGGCCTTGGGATTGTCCAGGTATCCTTTCATAATCTGTGGACCCTTTACCAACAATTCACCAGATTTGTTGGGCATACCTACATCTTTACCGTCTGTCAAGTCTATCACTCGCGCCAGTGTGGAGGGCAACAATTTACCGCAGCTTCCACTCTTCGAATAAGGCATCGTGTACGGAGTTATTGTAACGCTAGGACTCGTTTCAGTCATTCCGTATCCTACGCAACACCAATGCATTAACATTTAAATCAAAGGCTTTGTTGAATGGTTGCCGAATTGGTGAGATTCGGGTGGACGCGGATGCCTTTTTCCTTTCCTATCGCTGCACACTGACATTTAAAACTTGACGTATTCAAGATACGTCAAGATTCGTAGCACATCCCCCCCCCCGCTCCTTCAATCAGCATAGACATTTAATGTTGTTATAATGCTGTGCGAGCACACGGGGGAAAGGGCAATTTTATATATATGTGTGCGTGTGTGTGTGATAGATAGTTGCGGGTTAATTATTTGCGCGACAAATTGTGCGAATTGATGCATCGCCGCGGTGTGCTTCCTTTTCGGTCTATAATGGCTATTGATAACTAATTCCAGAATATAACGAACGATAATGAGTAATAATTATGAACTCGAGCCTAATTAGGGTAATTGGATTTTCACGTGAATTCGTTAATTAAGAGCTGAAAAAAATACTCGAGCTTTGTATTATAATATGAAAGCTGATTAAATCGGGAACAAACATAACAAACAACATCGTTTGCTCTCAAAATATTTGATCGCGAATATATAAGTATTTTTTTAATATAAATTTGATTACCACGCCGCGTCAAGTTGATGTATTTGATAAAATTAATGACGGTTGTCGATTGTAATCAGATTGTAATTAAGCCAATCTCTAGACTTTGACTTACACGATGCGTATCTTGTTTATTCGAGTCTTATTAGCATCTCTTAGTAAATAAAAAAGTTAAATTGAACGAAGATTTGCCGCTTATGTTTGGCGCGCAGTAGTTTTTATATATTGATTTATATAAAAATTAATTTACCGAACTCGCCGAGTTCAAAGCGAGGGAACTAAAATAATTAATAAAAATGAGGGAAAAGGAATGAAAAAAGAAGAACAAGCCATTCGTTTTTTTTTCGCCATCGACATTTCGATAATCAATATGCACACTTTAAGGTCATTAGTCGCTGAGACTTGGATGCAAAAAAAAAGGAAAAAAAAAAAAAAAAAATCAAACAATATACTTAGGTTATTGTTGTTTAACCACATTTAATTCAGCAAACGATCGTTCAATTTCATTATGCAAATTTACAGTCGTATTTATTGATTTTGTATAATTAATTTATTATTTTCAAATCTGTGCTATTTTAAATTCAATATCATGTTTATAATTAAAATTACTTTTTAATCTTTCAAAACTGTCGATTGGCTTTTCACTTAAGTCTAATATTAAACAAAAGTGTTAGATGGAATATTTATGTTGTGAACGAATGATTAAATTGTACAATGCTTAAAGAAGCTGCCAATTAAAATAAAATTACAATACATTATTATAATAATTGATTCATTCTTTTGAATTATCGACTTGTTAGAATTTCTAATCGTTATATAACTTGATCAACAGTTTATTCATAAAGGATAGAGGCTTCTTTCTAGTAACAAACTTATGACTTAAATCACCGTTAAAATAATATTGGCATAAGCTGAGAAAATTCTTTTTTTTTTTTTTTTTTGTCAAGTAAAAGCAAAATTTCATTATTAATACCGAATAACTGTGAGGGTGGAATTTACAAAAAAAAAAATAAAGTGACTTGTATGTAAAACTTCGAAATACAGCGATCGACTGATTATAAGAGTATCTTAAAAGCTTGATTATTGCGAATCAATTAATTTTGTCACGAACATATGATTATAAAATTATTTGTAATTTCATGCTTCTCTACAGAATCAGCAATTGCTTTTATTCAATACAAATTAATACGAGCATCTCGGTTGTGCCTCGTCGATATGATTTATTTGCTATCAATAAATAACCACTTGCCAAAGATAAATTAATTGTGCTTCTTTACAGGCTAACTATTACTTTTAATTAACAATCGCATCGCCATTATATCCAACGATGTATACTCGCGTACCTATTACTCATGGAAAATGATCTTTATCCTCGTATATATATAAGTGCAATCATTCGATCTAATGCACTTTGCCACCAGTGCAAACAAAAAGTTATTCCGAACCTCGCCTACGTAGCAATATTCGAAGCGAGAATTTTTTTAACGTCGCTCGACTGAACAGCAAAATGAAAAAGAAAAACCAACAGCCTCCTTTTATTTTATTATTCATATTATTCGAAAACAACTACACGCTAAATCTGTTGTTGTTAACATCTTTTGTCAAACTTCGCAACAACATCATCTGACCGGCTTGGGTGAGGTGGGAGTTAGGGGGGGGGGAGTGAGGAAGTCAATGAAGACTACGCTACCTTGTGAAACGGTGCAGTCGTTGCGTCCGATCTTCTTAAAAAACTGGTCGATCATGCCCTTTTTCATGGGAGCTGCTCCGCAAAATATTTTCTTCACGCTAGAAAGATGCTGAGGCGTGACTTCGGGATGCGTGATGAGCAAGAGAAGCAGCGAGGGTACGACAAAGAGCACCGTGGGCTTGTGATTCTCGAGGCAGGCTATGTAGTCCTGAGGCGTGAATTTCGGTATTGTGACGAGATGTGCGCCGATGTAAGTCATGTAATTGAGGATGGTATTGAAGCCGTAGATGTGAAAGAAGGGCAGCACCGTTAATACCGTCTCCTGGAATTCGTCGGTCGGGTCGCTGTAATCGATTATGGATCGATCCGTCAGCTGGATGATGTTCGTTACGAGGTTCCGGTGTGTCAGCATTACGCCCTTAGGGATACCCGTTGTGCCCGAACTGTACAGCAGGACTGCGACGTCGGATGGCCGCACTTGTGGTAATTGTACATTCTCCGATGGACTCATCAAGGACTCCAGCCCCAGGATCCTGCAAGTTTTAAAGCTCGCTGTAGTATCATCGATATGTCCTTATTGACGATTCTGTGGTTTTGGACTGTAGGCTTGCGTTTTTTTTCTTCAATAGCAGCAAAGAATAACGAAACTGTCATGTCCCGGGTCGGCCAAATTAATGTTGTCTCGCCAAGTTCCTTTTAAACGATAATTACTATCTAACTGCGTTTGCATATATTTACGAGAGTATTTAATGAAAATATATTAAAATCCTTTTTTCCTCGCTAATAATGTCATCGCGAGTATTTAATATAAAACTTTAATTTTATTGGCTTATTCATTTTTATTCATTTTTATTAATTTTCCAACGAAACAAAACAAAAAAAAAAGTCAATCTTATTTCTGCAATTCACATAAAACCAAAAATAACGTAGAATTCAGGAAAGTTCACGGTAATTAGATCAATTAAGATACATTAGCTACTTTTAAATTATGCCATCAAAATTACAATAGCAAATTCAGTGAGAATTATTCTGTCCGAACGATAAAATCTTAACCGCAACGGTATGAATTTAATTTTGATTAATTACTAAAATGATTATCTTATTTTTTATAAAAGTACATTAATGTTAATTTTATTCATGAAAGAATATTTTATTTACGTGATGAATTATATCTTTTATCCTCTCTATATATATGAAAATTCTATTGTTGAAGTGAGATTATTTTTGTAAATTTCGAGAAAAAGGAAGGGAATTTTATTGTACGAATAGTATTGTTATTATAAATGGTGTTAATGGTAATTGTATTAGATGCGTTAGGATACTTAACTGTAATTATGTGTTATACTCTCCTCTTCGATATTCAAAGTCTATTAAATGCGAAAACTATATTATTATGAAAAAAACCGAGTCTTTAAGTACAAAAATATAATAAACAGATTAATTTTAGCTCCACATGAAATATCAATCGATTTATTCGAACTGCAGAGCAGATCTTATCTACGCGAGAAAAAACTCTTATGGTCGAGAAAAAATCGAAGTTATACTTAGATAGCCTTTATTAGAACATAATAACATCAATTGCTTATATTACTACATCCACCTTAATAATATTAACTATAAAAATGATAACATCACCGTTCACTTACTCATCGTACGAAACTGCACATAAATGATATTTTAGACCCGTAGAGTTACGAATAATAATTCTTGAGGCCACATAAACAGGTTATTGACTGTATATGAGAAGATTCTGTTAGTTTTTATATAAAAAAAAGAAAAAGAGCAAAAAAAAAAAATTATAAGAGCCAGTTTCGTATTGCTCGATATAATTTATTTTCCTCTCAATGAAATACGATTTTTCAAATATTTTAACATTAACCATCCGAGGAAGCCGTTCACCAATGGGGACATATAATGTCCAGTTTATCACGAGACAGCAAATGTAAATGTAATTTAAAATATTTTCATGCTTCTTTCATACTGTAAATAATATTTTTATATATATTTTAAAATCCTGCGGAAAATAATGAAAATACATTCACTGTATCTAAATTTGTAATAAGTCAGTCTCTTCGATTAATTCTTATTCTTTGATCAGTAAAGTAAATGGAATTTTTAAAGTTGATGACATATAAGTCAATTATAAAAATAAGCTTTCGTGTAAAACTATTTAATGAAACGATTGATAAAATTAAATTGAAGTTATAAGAAGTTATGCGCGTACGCAGCCAAAGGAATTTTCCTCGTGCGTGAAGAGCAAACAACTACAACATGATGATACAAAAATTATCACCCAAGAGCATCGTGTTTAGCATATAATTTTTCAAATGTCCAATAAAGCAAAACAAAATCATCGACACAGCATTGACGACATCAGTTTTTCAGAAAATCCGAATCTAATATTTTTGATTGTCGAAGAAATATATTTCCGAAGCGAGAGTCAACATAGCAAAATTTATATTAACTAAACTGGAGTTATGAAAAATATGTATTTGTGCATTTCTGTAATTTAATTCTAAAAACGCTGCGTGAAAAGAAAGCGATTAAATTCATTCTCAATGACGCTGTGCATCTGAGAAAAACTCAGCTGTATTCTGTGGCTGATTGGTTGCTCTCGAAAATCCATTCTATCGTTCGTGTAATTTAATACTGCAATTTATTAGCTATTATTTACTAAGAAACGATCATCGGCTAATTGCCAATAATAATAATAATTAATGGACAGCCGATATCGTTGAATTATTTGTTCAATTTGAAAAGGAGGCTGTGCAATTGTGCTCTTTTGCTGGCTAAAAGATGATGAGACTCCAAGTCGTAAGACTCCATGACCAAACTCATAAATTTCAACGCAAAGACTACCTACGTAGAATGAAACTACAATAGTTTTGAGGTCAAGAGTTTAAATATAGGGGAGAAGACTCGATAAACGTCAAATTTACTTAATAGAGAAACCTTTCATACACACGACCGATTCTATTGCCGCGCATCAAATGCTATTTTCAAGAGGTTTGGAGTGCACCTTGATGTTTCAAGAACTTCTTGTCACCTTTCATCCGACACCTTCAACTCCACGTTAAAACGAGTACACTTTCGTTCGTTGACAGCTTGATAGATATTTCTTAGCCGAGGGCCGGCTTGGAACTTTAAAATCAAAATAATCGCTAATGTCGTACATTGCAAGCGGAGATCTATCCTTGAGCGTCTACGAATCATAAATGATAAATTATGTCATGGTGCATTTCATGATAGGCTAATTGTTGCTCTACCAACTATAGCATGAGATTCACTTTTTAAGCACTTGGGGCAAATGATGATATATATGTGGCTAAAGAAACAAGAGTGCAGCGTGCAACGGAAAGCGTGAAAGAAAATATTATCTAAAGGTGCGTGAGAACTTTCATTGAAGGACATTAAATTCTTTTTATCCGATTGATATATTTTCATTATTGGCAACGAATTTGTAGATATTCGGATTATCGAAGCGTACATAGCATATTAGATGAAAAGCTTGCTTAAATAATAATATAAAAAGCTCTTGTACTTTATGCTTATAAAATTCGTATGTCTGTAATGGTAATGCACGTATAAATGTGTCCGTATGTATATATATATATATGTGATCTTAGAAGAAGAAAGTGTATGTACGTACGCACGTATGCTCACTATATAGTTTACTTGGTTTCATAAGATATAACGAATAAATTAGATTTTTATTACTCTTCTTTCCGTAATAATTTAGAAGAAAATATTAAAATTTGTTAACAATTTGATTCGATGAGAAAAATAGGGAAAATTTTCAAACTATCGTATTGTATATTTACACGCGCGTGTGTGCGTATCGGCTCTTGCGCAAGCGCGTACATTAATAGTTTTTTATTAATAAAGTACGCATGAACGAGTCATTTAATTTTAGTGCAAAAGTTTCTAAGAATGTTTTTTTTTTTTCAGAATTACGAGATCAAGATGCATTAAAAAGCGATGGATAGGCATGGAAAATAATGAGAATTTAATAATAATTATTGAATTGCCGTCGATCATTACAGCTTTGAAAGGCCCATAACTTTGAAATTACTTGTATAGAATTACTTAATTTAAAAGCGGCGAAATGCTTGGATTTTCATAAGACATCGGTTATTAAAGCGATAAGGAAGTGCGCTGACGAATTATTTCTGAAATTATGAAATAAAGTTCTAATCGTGCCACGGCAATAAAAGTTTTAAAGTACGCAAAGACTATGAAAAGTGCTGCAGTTCATTCAATTAACCGCAAAGCTTAAAGCTTCTATCAACTTTCTTTGCTTACGTCTCTATTTATTTTCACCGCAATATATATTACCGCGAATAAAGAATTTATTATCTATATATATATATATATATATATATATATTGCAGGAAGATGGATACCCATAAAACATAATTGCATAGTACAAAGACAAAGCATAAAAATAGTGCTTTAGAAAATACAAATTTATGCGTAAATGTTTGTTTGCAGAATTTTCAACGGAAATTATATATGTTTTAATAGCGGTGCGAGCCAGCGCTGTCAAGTGTAATCTATAAAAAAAAAAATTTAAAAAACTTGTTTTTCAGAAGGAGTAAAATGTTGAAATGAAGCTTTCATACATTGAGTATTATTAAGTATGCGTATGAATGTTTACGTCGGCAGATATACAAAAATTGTACAGGCATTTTTATCGGAGCTTATAAAATTCGTTACAAGTATTGGTTAATTATTTGTAAGTAAAGAAATAAATATAACACGACCTCTAGACAGACATCTCGTGACGAATCGATAACGAGTGAGAAAAATGACTACTTTTGTAAGACTGAATTTCGGCCACACATGATTATAATGGCATTATCACTATCCAATATTTTTAAAATAAATGCCACGTTAACCTCAATGAAAAATACGACGATGGAAAGTGCCGAGTGTTAGTGCGGGCGGCCGAGATACGCACAACCAACGCTACAATTCGCATCCTAATTATCTCGACACTTGTACAATACTCAATTAATATTTACTTGGATTTTAAAGGCCGATGCAGTTTAAGTACGAAGCGATCGACCGATTGCCGAGGGCATTTATCGGCGATCCTCCTTTAAACGACCGCGCAACTGCCAATCGCCGAGCGGAGCCAAAGATCAAGATCAAGTGAAAAAAGCTTGAAAATCGGATGCCCACTCGAGACTAAAAATTCAGGCTAATCGCGAGCACGCCGACCGGGTAGCGATAATTCACGGTCTCCCGGAGGCAAATACCAATAACAACAACAAGTGCGATAAAAGCGATTACGAAATGGGAAGTGGGGGGGGGGGGGGCTTGAGGCCTGGCTCGGCTACACCTACGTCGGTATCTCGGCGAAGATATCGGGACACGAGGCACTAAATTGCCCATGAAATGCCGCCTGGGATAAAGAATACGTCATCGTGCCGCGCCTCATTGCTACGTAGCTTCTGCCAATTGGCGATGAGTACGTATTCTCTCGGAGAATTGATAAGAGTATATTGTTGTGTTAAGCCACCAACGTGCCTTATTGTTCGAGATTTCATCCACCGGCTTATTACGCTATCTTTATCTACAATTGTTATTAACGTACTCGCTTTTTCAATGATGTTTCGCTGTATGATGAAGGGCCAACTGAGTGGCATCGATCACCAATGTTAAATATTCCGAAATGCCGCTACGGGGATTGGAATTGAGTGTTTATGTTAACGACTTTTCATTTGCGACTGTATTAAAGGCACATTACGCAAGGCTTGGGGAAATATGTGATTCGATAGAGAGGGGAGTTGGAGAGGTATTTTTGTTTTTTTTTAAATAGATAAATGCTAATTACGCAACAGACCGTAATGCGATAGCTGTGTGCGTTAATGCTCTAATGGAATGAATCGAGTGAATTCGATGGATTATTTGTTACTAATTTTAAGCGACGTTTGCCACCAATAATTGAATATAATCACTGCGTAAGCCTCGTGATATACGAAACTGTAAAATCGGGGAACAGCTCGTGCGAGCTTTATGGGTTTGTAAGTGATAAAAGGAAAAAATGTATATCACGTCTCAGAAACTTAATCACATACACTTAATTTAGACATTGTGAAAGCCATGCCTCAATGTAATAATCATTGATATGATAATAATGTTAATCACCATCATCATCATCATCGTTACAAGAGACACAGATATAAATTAAGTGAAAAGAATTAAGAAATTAAAAAATAGATGCGTGCCTGTAAATAGCAAATTATTAATAAAAGTCGTTATTATTGAGTAATCAAATGTTTACTTAAGCAAAGAAGCTATTTTCATAAATTCATTAAACATAAAAATATTAAGTAAAATGTAACTCACATTGAAATTGGCATTTTCTTTAGACTTTACTTAAATGTGTTCTTGTTTTTTAGAAAGAAATAAAGAAGAAGAAGAAAAAAAGTAAAAATAATCAAACGCCTCTACAGAATTGATTTTAATCAGTTTGTAGTGTAAGTCATTTCTATATCATTAAAACATCATGACTCACAGATAACGTCAATAAACAACAAATTTTAAACACTAGATAAAAATTAATAACTACGTTATTTTCAAAAATGATAACAGCTATGTTAAAAATATTTTTCTCGACAATTTCCACTTAAAATATCTATTTAAATATACTCAATGCAGCTAGCTTGCTTATATAACAATAATTTTGTTTTTTGTTCCAAAAGACATTTTGATGTTAAAACGTGCGTTAATAACAAGTGTTTAACCATTTTTTAAAATTACTATCTTAGACATCGTATTAAAGGAATAATGTCAAGCTGACACTAAAGAGATGCAATGTAAATAGATTTACAAATTTCATTAATACTTTATAAATAGATGAATAGCAGAACAATATTTTTTTTATCCTTGTTGTTGTACAGATGTCACAATATATATATTTTATTATCAATTTATAATTTATATTATTTTGATTTTACGTATGCATATCTTATTTATAAACATAAGATCGATAAAGAAAAATATATTTGATGTAAAGTAATTTAACAGCGAGAGCACGTAAACATTTGTCGTGTCATACTAACGCATTTACCCAAGAAAACAAATATATGTTTATATAATATTTTTTTATAAGCCCAGGTCGTTACTTATTCAATTATTGCAATACAATATTTCTATCAACTAAAAATCAAATAAGTTTAAAGGAAAATATTTTTTTTTGTAATGGAGATATGAAAGCTTCACGAAAACAGAAAATTATCATTAAATTTTAATTACGTACAAGTAAAAAATCATTTTTAAATGTATATTCTGTATATTTCCAAAACTTTTTACATACGTGTTAAGGAGAATCTTTATATATATATAAATGACATATCCAAGAGGCATATTAAATTAACAATAAATTTATAGTTTCTATTTGTAGGTGAGAGAAAATCCTTATGAGGATTTCAATCTGCATTGCAAATTAATGTTGCAGATTCAGTAGCGACTAATGGACTCTGCGATTTAAAAACAAAGTTGTTTGTTATGTACGTAAGTCTCAATGTAAGCTCCGCTTGATTCATTATGATTAAAATGCAATTATGTTTACGCGTAAACTCGTAACGCGTAAAACTGCGTTAAGTATTTTATTTATAGCAATTTATTAGCAGTTACGATTTGTTTGCATGCACTGTAATTGGAAATAATTATTGGGCCTTCAAATAATTATGCTTTTTTTTATACCGATGTAATGTACAAAGAATGAAACGATTTTTTTTTTTTAATATTGTAAATAAAGTTATGGTTAATTAATTAATTAGCTTTTAAAAGTATTTTATTATATTTATTGCTTCGCTTTTACAATTTTATTGGAGAGGGACGATGAAAATAATTGGGTGAAAAGCTTCTTAATATTGTTGAGCAATAACACAAATAGGAAACGAATATAATAAAGAAATATTTTATTTGTCGAGTGAAATTTAATTCTTATTCGGGTATATCTATGGCTCGTTTTTAAAATCCATTTTGTTAGCTTCACAGTTTTATTCTTTCTATCACATTGTTTACGATCGGTATTAGAATTATGATTTCACAATATGGCATATTAAATACTTCCTCCGTTGTAAAATATGTAATCTAATTAGAATAAAAAAAAAAAAAAAAAAAAGAAAAATAGACAATTTTATTATAAAAATCCATAAAACGTACGCAAATATATAAAGTTAAAGAATGATTCTCGATTTATGAATATTTATAATTTTATTTTCAATGTAGAAAAGACAATGATTTGGGGAAACTATTAAAATTTTGAAATTATCAGGCATAATTCAGCCTTGAATGGTTTACATTCCCGATAATTGGACTAGAAGGCAATTTTCGAAATAAATGAGAAAATTGCTGTACTTAAAAGGAACTGTTTATTTAATAAATAAATTAAATAGTTTAAGTTATAGCTAGTTTATTGTTGAATTTCCACAAGTAAAATTAATTTTAGAACTCTATGAAATTCTATGATAATTTATAAATAAACAATAAACTACTGTACTATTGATATTGATATATAAATATAAATATGAATAAATACTATTGATTAAATACCATTGATAATTTAATTTATTATAATTACCGTTAATTTTATTATTTTAAAGAAATTAAATATTCATTGAAAAACAACTCGTTGACTGTTCGAAAAAAGCTGTTCAGATAATGATCGGAAAAATTGTTGCACATCATTCAAGAAACAGGTTTTGTCGTATTAAGACTTGATGATTTAGTTACACACGTGGAAGTATTTTTAAAATTTCAATAGAGACTTGAAATTAGTTTGATTAAATAGAACGTTGTCTTTTTTATTTTTAGTTTTACATAAATTTAGAGCGCAATATAATGTTGTCCGAAAATATTTCTACAATTTATTGTTATTTAAAGTAATTTTTTTTATCCTCAATACCAAAGGTCAAGTTTTTCTAATAACGCGAGAGCTTCTTTTTCTTACAAAATTATTCAGTCTAACAATACTATTTTATATTATTTTACAAGCATACGTTTTTAAGTTTTGTTTTCAATATGTTCATAAGTATATTAAATGACGTCAATGATAATTTAAGTGATTAGCAAAGACATAAATTCTCGCAATTCACAACTATTATCATCAGTTTAAAATGAAAAATTACTTTATAATAAAATTAATTTACAAATTTAAATGGATGTACATTAATTTGCTAGCTTAATGCTTTTTTTCATATATATATATATATATATAAAATATCGATTTTTATTTAACTTTTCTCAATTTTCACTATACATCACCAGGTAATCTTTAATACACGTAATTAGAAATAAATAAACAAAAGTTATAAAGATTTTAATGGTCGATTTTAAAGATTAATAGGCGACTATAAGATTCTGGTTTCTTCATTGGCGTTACTAAAATCAATAGCATTGGTGTAGTTCGTAGCCATAAAAGTTTGATGAACATTATTTATCCTTTGTAGTTGTAATAATAGAAATACTCTAAAATTCGTGAAACTTTAATGTTGCACTTTTTTCAATCAACTGATCTCTAAAAGCACAAAAAGCAGCGTAAGATATGTCGGTTATATTTTATATGTGTTTCTTTTAAATCAAGAATGTTACAATTAAACATTGCGATTGAATCGTCTGACAATTGAAGAATTGGCGAAAGAGTTTACAAGAGCATTGTAACCTACAATATTCGTTCCTCGTTTCATTTGCATTCGCACAGAAAGCCAACTACATTGCAAATACTATAGCTTGATATCGTATTAGACTGTTAATTAATATTGTTTTACTGCTATTTAACATTTATTTACACGTGCTTCGCAATTTGCTCGATTAGTTTGATAAGAAATACAAGGATAATGTGCGATGTTGAATATTATTTTTGATTTGAAAATTGTGGTATTGCCTTCGATTTGCAGTGAACACTTCTAAACTTTATATTTTCTTAATGCTACGATAGTGTCTAGCTAGTTTTAATAATAAGTAATTATTTTTCACTTTTTTAGAAATATATATTTTACGTAGAAGAACGTATAATGTTAAGAAATGGAAGCCTATCGCGAATTCTGAGTAATAATTCGAATATTTGATTTTCTAAAGTTTCAGCGAAGA
This sequence comes from Ceratosolen corneri, assembly GCA_030522565.1. Taxonomy (NCBI): domain Eukaryota; kingdom Metazoa; phylum Arthropoda; class Insecta; order Hymenoptera; family Agaonidae; genus Ceratosolen; species Ceratosolen corneri. The sequence continues at coordinate 1,921 of JAPYYT010001688.1, read as the reverse complement.
TAATAGCGGGTTTGCGTATAAAATGAAATAAAAATTTAATAGATTCATAAGTACTGAAACCTACTGACATAAATACAAGAGATCGTATTGCTGACACGAAAACAAGCTTCCAGGCCTAGAAATACATGCAGCACTTTCCTTATGCACATTTATCTATTATCAGATGTAACAATTGCAATATATTATTGTCTGGTGATACGATTTTAGAGGAAAAGTATTATTATACATTTTAATAGAATTATATCTCGCGATACTGACTTTACAGCAGTAAAAAGAACAGAAAGCATAAGAAAAAACAAAAAATGAGTTTATTAAAATTCATAAAAGAAAATATCTATTGCTAATAAAAATGTATATATTGTTTTAAAGATGAGATGTGATATTATTCATTTAACCATAAGTTCTACCAATAGAACAGTCTCAATGTATGAAAATTAGAATAAATTTACAAGCGTTTTATTGTCTGCGTTATTTGTCTTTTGGGAATGAGTTTTGAAGCACAAAATATCAAAGTAAATTATTGCTCTTAAGATTTAATTTACAAATAAAAGTTGCAGTGTCGTTTGAGAAGAGATTGTTGATTCTATTGAAATGCCTTTTAGTTACAATTTTCCATTTGGCCATTCATTTCCATCTTAATTTTAATTCTCGCACGATCATAGACACATGATTTATGCCCACAGTGTATCAAATGGTGGAGTATTTAACAAATTGTTTCTTTGGCAATTAATTTGCGCATATCTGTAGCAATAACACACAATAATAAAATCCAAATGAAAATGTGAGTTTTGATGATGATTATTGAATGCTGATTCACGTATCTCTTTAATGGCGGATCGATCGGATCGGCGAAGAAAAGGATTTGCGCACCGTTAACACGCTATGCAAATGAAAACGATCAATTAATCGGTATGCTTGTTGTTATTGAGCGTAAAATATAGTTAAAAATACAGTCACGATTTACTATAAAAATTCACGGAAGGCAAAAGCGCTCCTGTTAGCTCACTCTCGAACGCGGCCATTTTCCCATTAAAATCTCCGAGTGTTAGAGTGTGTGGCTGGCTATTAGTGTGTGTTTCACAATGTGCACTTGGTGTAGGTGAGTGCGAGAGTAATGATGATGTGCAAGCGAAAGCTTCGTCCCCTCGATGCCGTGTTGGGGATCGTTGGTGAGCCGCCCGATGATATGCCCTCAGCAACGAGAATAGGCTGTTAGTTATTGGAAAGGATGGGGAGGCCGGGAAAAGCGGGGAGGGGAAAAGTGGACTATTTTAATGGACGGGCGCGTGGATGAAAAATCAGGTTTCCTCGTGGCCGCTCGAGCAGTCGGGAGTCGAGGCGGTGAAGGAACCGTTAAGCGGACGGTGGTGGGGAGGGGGGGACGGGAGACGAAAAGGGCGTGGGAGTGGGAGCCGAGGTGGGCGAGAGAAGGACGGGCATCGAGAACACTGAGGCTGGGGGGGGTTTTTGAGCGCATCGGCCTCACCTTTGCTCGGGTTCGGCGCTGCCCCCGATGTTGATCGTGCAGTCGTAATTGTCGAGGGTTTTGGACACCTGCTGGGCCGCCTCGAGCAACTGGGGTATCGTGATGATGCACCTGACCTTGGCGCTCTGGAACTGGCGGGTGAGCTCCGGCACCGTGTACAAGGGGTTGGCGAAGGTGACGATGAGGCCTGCCTGGAGGCCCGCGTGCACCGCGACCATGTATTCGGGCACATTGGGTAGCAGCAGGCCGATCCGGTCGCCCGGCTTAAGGCCCGTGTTGGCGAGGAGAGCCTGGGCCCCAACCTTGCACAAGTTCTCGCTCGCTCCAAAGGTGTACGACCTGCCCGATATGCCGCATGTCTGACCGAGCCCCCAACAACGTCAACATTTGTTTTTTATTTTGTGATTTTAGTGTGGCGAGTGGCCGCTGGGTGGG
>JAPYYT010001687.1:0-33370 GCA_030522565.1 Ceratosolen corneri | reverse complement strand
ACCCCAGGGACTCGAGAGACACGAGAGACTCGAGAGACTCCAGGGATCCTAGGATGACCTCGGACAGGGACCCAAGGATGCGGCCAGAGGTGCATAAGCCAGCAAGTCCTCCGTTCCATACAAAGGAGGCGCTCCTCAAAGGCGTCCCGCCCGGTAAAGAGGTACATCCGAATAAGCTGGTGAAACAAGCTGCGGCCGCTGCGGCTGCTGCTGCAGCTGCTGAGAAAGATGCTGGTAGGTTTCATGTCTGTTTAAAATAAATCAAGGACATCTTTCGCGAGTGACACGATCACTTTCCAATATCTACGCTTAGGTACAAGCCTCGCTATTGTATTAAATTAATTTTCATTATATCAATATCAAAAGCTGGATAATGTTTTTTATTCGTTGCCTTTTTTATGGGACTTTATTACTTTCATAAAATCATCAATGCTTAAATAATTAATATCCATGTGTGTAAAGAATTAAATTATTAAAGTTTATTTGTAGCGTTGGCTTGTGTCTCGTGTAAGTTTATTATCAAGCGCAAATTGATTTGCGGCCTCGAAGAATAAGATGTTTATTGATAAGATACATTCGTTATCGCACAATAACGATTTATTATATTGGCATTTCTTTACTAGAAATTTCATTAAAAAAATTCTTTTAACTGTAGCTGCAAAGAAGCGTACAGATCATCAGAAATTAGATGTGCAGAAAACAAAAGATAAGGACAAAGACAGAGATAAGGATCGAGATAGAGATAAGGACAGAGACAGAGATAAGGACAGAGCTAGAGATAAGGACAGAGATAGAGATAAAGAGAAGGAGAGGGAGAGGGAAAAGATTAAAGATAAGGACAAGGATAGATCAAAGGTCAAGTCCAGAGAGTCAATGAAATCGCCTCTCACGGAACTTTATGGCACCATAGACGCGAAGAAGGCCGTTAAAGGATCCGGATTACAAAAGTTCAAGATACCGAAGAAGAGACCCTCCACCGAAACACGGCAAGACAACACACAAGTAAGCGCATTGAAAATTGCCAAGAACAATCTCTATGTACTGTATGGATTTTTATCATAATCATATATGTGAGATTTAATTATTTAAATTATGCTTTGCGTTGCATAATTGCATAATTGCTTAAACTTCATGATTCTAAATGTAGGTTTACGTGTTAGTGTAATAACTGTAATTGTGCATAATTAAAATTTTTAATAAAGAAACAACGTTATTTACAATGTTCATTGGTAATTATTCTAGGCGTCGGAGGAGAATTGGGATGACGAAGACGTAGTCTCTTCATCCTCAACCAATCATGAATCTTCTAGTAAGCAGCAAAGTGAGACTGCGACAACCAAAAAATCAACAACCGATAAAGGCAAAGAGAAAGAGAAAAATGCCGACAAAGAAGGAGAAAGTTCGTCCGATGCAATGGAAGAGCGTAAAAAATCCAAGGGCATTGACGAAATGGAGCTATTTAAAAAACTTGCAGAGACCGACAATTTATCTAAAGACGATTTGTCAAGTCTCGTTAAGGAGCTCATGAAGAAATTAAAAAAGAAGAAATCGAAAAAGACTGTGATATATTCCTCGGACGAGGACGAGGAGGATGATAGCGAGGAGGAGGAGCGAGGCCAGTCAGCAAAGAAAGCCACGACGAAGAAGAAGAAAAAGTCGCAAAAACAAATAATCAAATCATCATCGGAGGAATCAGAGTCCGAAACGCCCGCGACAACAGTTCTGAAGAAGGGTAGACAAAGAAGAAAATCAAATCTAAGAAGATTGAGTAACGAGAATAAAGCCGAAAAGCCAGAAAAGAAAGCCAAGGAAAAGAAGAAAAAAGCGGCTAATACGACTGAGAAGAGAGGCGCCAAGCAGAAAGCCAAGACACTGCTCGCTCAACAATCTTGTAAGTCTTGATATAATTATCATAAAGTTATTCTACATGTATATAATTAATCGATTTTTTCCCATTAAAATTACATGAAAACAAAAATACTGCATTATTGTAGCCAATAACTACATTGGTATTCAATTGGTAATCGTATGCACCAAACTCGAGCAAAACTTGGCCCTGAATTTCTTAAGTTGCAAAAACTAAAGTGTACAATCAAAATTGTTTAAAGCGCATCATTCTGCATTCCCATGGTCTAAGCAATGATAATTCATGTGTAGCTACCGATAAGGAGGACCTGCCCGATTCCGAAGCAGTGCCCGCCGAGAACAAAGATAACAGCAGTGATAAAATTATTGCCGAGCCGAGCGACGAGGCTCCCAAGGATATCACCGAGGCACCCGCCAAGGTTAAGCCGAAGCGCCGCTTCCGGGAACTGGATATGCTCCAGGAAGATCTCAAGTCCAGCTGGATATGCGACGGAGCGATGAAGGCGACCGGCAGTCGTACCTGCAGCCAGAAGAATAAGGCGTTGGAGCAGCAGCAGGAACAGCCCGCGGTTGACGAGGACCAAACCACACCTGTCAAAACCACTCCAAGTTAGTTGACTTAATCTTTATTAGTCTTGGGAAGAAGCCACATTTGCGCCGCCATTCAAGACAGCGCGACTTGTTTTTTTTTTCTGAAATTAAATTCTGAATTATTTCTGTCTACTAATTGTAAACGTGTACGGATATACATTTTTTACTTTTTTAAAATCCACATCGACAAATTCACGATGGCTTCGTTGTCCTATTCTATCGGTATCAGTTGTCAAATATATTATCATTAGACAATTGTACTCGCAGTATGTGTCATTGGGTTTGGAAGTAATTTTTTTTTAGTAATTCGATATAAAACAAATGTCAACGAGAAAAAAAAAATGGCAATATCTATCGTGCGCGTGAAAGCTCAAGGTGTATATTTATTAGAAAATAAGTAATTAATTGGCAAGATGTGCAGATTTATACTTAGAATGATAAAGAATAAATTTTTAAGATACCAATGTAAGCATAATCGTGCCTGATCTTATTAAAGCTGGAAAAGCGAAGAAAGCACAGTCGGCGAGATCCAAGGGCAAAGTAAAGAGAATCCAGCCGATAATGAATCTATTCGTAAGCTCGAACAGCGAAGAGGACGACGTGCCCCTGTCACGCAGATCCGAGGGTATCGGCATTGACGCGCCTGTGACGAAGGCCAAGAAAGATACGACTCCGAAGACCGGGAAGAAGGCCAAACGCTCGAAGAATATCCAGAAGTCGTCGCTGCCTCTCTTCGACAGCTCCTCCAACGACAGCTTCAACCTCGACGCCTCGGTGGTCGAGCCCACTACTGACATATCTCTTCATCCGGACACGACTTCCAGCGAGAAGACCATCGTCGCTAAAGGAAAAAATCTGAAGAAAGGTGTCAAGAAGACATCTGTAACCGATGCGGGTATGACGCTTTTGACAGGTTATCGATACATACGACATACTCTATTCACTAACTAAACTATATATATATATATATACATATATATACGCCAATAACGTATCTTGTATTTTATAATAATTTTAAAACCAATCACATTCATTAGTGAGAAATAGCGATAGATTGAAATGAACTTTCTTTGAATATGGCAAATGCTACGTGTGACTGCTGAAATGCAGGCATAAGCGAGTGACTGAAAAAACACTGCCTAGATATAAGATTTGTTAATATTGTTTTAATAATTCGGATTCGTGGGATAAATACCGTTTTGGAATTAAAATTTTTAAAAATTAAAAAGTTGTCCCAATTGTCTACAATGAGTATACTTGTGCTAAATTGTGAAAATGATGTTTTAGAAGTTGAAAATACCTTATTCAAGATATATAAATTTGCATATAACTTTATACTTTAATGACATTTACTTGCGACTACTCGATTAAATAATCTCGAATAGGTAATAATAGTTTAATTGAATTAATTGCACTTGCGCAGTGAAAATATCACTTTCGCGTATGTTGAAAGTTACTATTTAAAAATGAGATAAAATATTTGCCAAATAGCCGTAGAATCATCATCGGACGAAAGTTTTGTCTCGAATGCATCGTCATCACTGTTATTGGACATAACAGCCAAACAGCGTGACAGTAATCAGGAGCTCCTCGACGATGTAATGGCCGAATTAGCAACCAATCCCAAGTACTCGATGGCAAAGAAGAAACAAGTGAAGAAGAAAAAGAACAATTGGCAAATGGGTATGTCATAAGCATTTACAAATAATTAACAAACAAGTATTTAATAATAAGTTTTAAAATTTAATTTTACTCGTATTTATAATTAGCCATCACATTACTGAGATTCTCTGTATTGTCAAAATTTTACTTACGTACCTGCGTGATTAGAGTGATGTATTACACGCCGCAAAAGTTAAATGATAAAACGCTGCATTCCCATATAAACACAAGATTTTTCAATTTTAACGAACAAATCAACGCCAAACTTTTTTTCTTCCACGCTAACAAACTCGAACGGTATAATTTTCAATATATAATTATATGACTTTGATTACTCCGACAATATTGACCAGAATAACAGTAATAATTGTAATAATAAATAAATAAAAAAAATTTTTTTATTAAATTAAAGTTTAATATTTTGTTATAATTTTAAATGATTTTTTCAACTTCGAAGCTTCGGGAGTGTGAAATAGCAACTTAGCATATTAATGTTTTATAGTTGAATAAATAAATAATTAACTATAATATACAATAAATGTGTAGTGGAGTCTTTTAAAAGTAACTAATCTAAAATTGACATTAATTTAAAAAAGTTTTATTCTCGATAGAGGCGACGAGCATTCAATATGCAATTATATAAATAATTATATAAATTTTGAAAAACTCGGTATTGCCAATCGATAGCTCCCCTTCCGATTCTTTTTTATTTCTCAATCCTCCCGTCTCTCCTCTCCCGAAAATTAAAATTAAAACAAACTTTTTGGACCGCTATTTTGCCGACAAGCCGAGTCTCATCCGCAACGACAATCACAATCGTTCGCAAAATATTAAGCTTTACCTTAGCTACAACTTTTTTAACTTACAAATTAAGTTTTATTTATTATGGAAAGCGATACTCTGTGTCACAAGACTATCTAACTAGTTGAACGACTACTTCCCTAACGCTACTAGCCCTCTCGAATCATTCGACAGGCATACTGTCGAAGAAGAAAAAGAAGAAGGCGAGCGGCTCGAGCAAAGCCGACGAGAGCACGAGCCACGAGTCCGTGGCAGACTCGTCAATCAGCAACGAGACGGACTTGCTGTCGAAGGAGAGCGACACGACGAGCTCCAACGAGAAGAAGCTCAATTCGTCGATCGATCGGACGGAAAGCCTCGACAAGCTCAACGACGAGGAGGACTCGAGCTGGAAATCACTCGGGACCTCGAACGACGACGACGAGGATCTCACCTCGCGAGTCGACGTTGACGCCCTTATCGGCTACACGCTCCTCGGCACCGATAAGTACCAGTGCCTCCTCTGCACGTTCTATCGCAAAAACATCGTCCACCACTACAAGATGCAGCACCCGAGGAAGGAGGTACTGATATCGCGTCTACCCGTGGCCGAGGCCCAGCTGGCGATCGAGGAGTCCACGGTGTTCCGCCCCATGAAGGAGACGCCCGAGGAGCCCAACAAGCGCGCCGTAAAGTTCAGCTGTCGCTTCTGCAGCTTCGTTAGCAAGGGTACCGACAACACCGCCCGCGAAAACTTCTACGAGCACTGCACCAACCACACGGGTGAGTACCGCTTCTCCTGCATGAACTGCAACTACGAGGCCGTCGCCCGGGGCTCGATACGCACCCACTATTACAAGGAATGCCGCAAGTACTCCACGACCAAGAGCTTCCACGAGGCGATGATCGAATCGCCGATACCCGACGAAGACAGTGTCTACGGCTACCTCTGCTCTAAATGCAATTACGTGCAGCTCAAGAGGTGCAACGTCGAGAAGCACGCGAGGATTTGGCACGGCAAGAGCGCGGAGCAGGAGGTGAAGATCGTGAAAATCGACATGTCGCTGTCGAATCTTAAGAGGGAGGAGGCGGCCGCCAAGGCCACCATTGAAAACGGCGATGGCAAGGCAGCTGCGCCCAATTCGCTGGAGCGGAAGAGCGACAAGCCGTCGACGGCGGATAATAATTCTCTAGCCGACGACAAGGACGAAAAGCAAGATATTACTGGCAAAGCCTTGGAGGTGAGAATATATAAGCTTTAATTGCTTTTTGCTTCCAACCTCGTGTTCAATGTCTCACTCTCGTAGCTTCTGTTAGTCAAATGCACTTCAATGTGGTAATGGGTAATCGGATTTTGCAGGCCGAATCGATAATGGAGGATTCCGAAATTCGCATGATGCTGGAGATGGCCGAGCGCAAGCCACAGAAGGTCGATAAGCCGGAGAAGAGCAGCAATCTGAGCGCCTTCGTGTGCGCGGCCGAGCTCGAGGACAAGGAGGTCGAGATACAGAACGAGCGTAAGAAAAAGATGCAGGAGATCGCGGAGAACATCGGTATCAAAGTCGACAAGGAGGAAGCCCAGAAGAGGCTCTCGATAATCGACAAGCTCAAGGACAAGATGGATACGTCACTGCCCGTGGACGAGAAGGAGAATGTCGCGGGTGAGAGAATGGATATCGCTGCGGTGGAGCCGAGCCTGCCCCCAGAGCCATTATTTGAAGACAGTGTCGTCGATCCACTTCACATACCCGAGCAGCAGGAGGCCCCGCCCGCACCCGAGGTCCAGGAGAGTAGTGCGACGGCGCTCCCAGAATCCGTCCAAATTAAGGAGGATCCGGATACACCGAGGCCTACCGAGGACGACAAGACCGGTGCAAAGATAAAGGATCCTCTGTCATTTGTCGACAAGCCTACTAAAAGGTAACCTATGAAATTGTTTTTTTTTTCTCTTGTTTTTAATTTTTCAATTTCACGATCGAAGAAAGGATGAAATTTTCAATTCAATATCAAAAATGACAATCCAAAGAAACAATTAATATTGTTTTTTCTTTAGAACAGTTTTAAACGATATTGTTAATTTTACATTATGTATAATATGGCATCGATAATTCGATTTAAATACAATATTGGCTGAGAAAAAAAATTCAGGCTTGCCCTCGTAGATTATAACGAGGTAATAAATGAAAAAAATCTGAAGTCTTGTACTATCGGAATTATAGAACCGCTGTTAAATTTTATCGTATTGTAAGAGAAAAAAAAAAACACTGCACCACGGTATTATTATATTCAAAAGCGCTTTCTCATCTCATCACACACGGACAATTAACACAATTTTACGTGCCACTACTTAGCACTCCGTGCTAAGTACAAAGTAAATAAATAAATAATAATAATAGTACTAAGTACGCTCACTACAAAGGAAGCGCACTCCTTTCTCAATTAATGTAATCTCCATCGATTCCCAACCCCACGCCCATCCTCTCTTCAACGTTAATGCTCAAGGTTGTAAGAGAGAGAGAGTTATAAGAGAGTAATGAGCGGGGCCACCAGGGTCGTGAGCGATTTCGCTTGCGTCTCGATTTGGCGAGCGGAAGAATACGATAATAATCTCGGAATGCGATTTTTCGAAACAGCTCGGGCTACGAGAACAGCGACGAGGAGGCGAGCGACACGGAGGAGCCATCGCCTGTCGCCCCCGTGAGGTACGAGTCGGACACGAGCGGCGAGCAGTCGGACCACGAGATAGCCACGGACGTGAGCAGCATACTCCAGAGCACCGAGGGGATGCGCTCGCCCTCCAAGGGCCTCATGATGACGACCATCCAGCGACTCGCGGCCCAGCTGCAGAACACCAAGCCCCTCGAGACGAGCTCGCTACCCGAGTCCGAGCCCGTAATCGCCCAGGTGCCCGAGCAGCAGCCCATTATCAAGAAGGAGCGAGTATCGCCCAAAAAGCTAGCCGAGGACATGGCCATCATCTCGCCTGCCTTTGTTAAGAAGGAGGTGAAGAACGAGCCCAGCTCTCCACTGGTGAGAATTCGTCTCTCGGTTAAATTACTTCAATGTACAACAACAGCTTGCTATTTTCAAACAATTGTCAGCTCTGTAAAATTGGAATGTTTTTGTAATTGGTATTGGTCGCTACGATGTAAGCTACTTATGTGCAATACTTGGTTGTTGTTGTTGTTTTTTCATCCACTTGTGAAAGGCCTTTTTAGGGGAGATTTTTAGGCCTGTGCTTCAAGTAATTATCTTGTATCTGATTTTTTTAGAGAAATGACGACGAGCTAAAATTACCGGATGAAGATGTACCATCGTCCAAACAATCTAGTCCTCAATCACCAAAGACATTCATTAGAATTAGAAGAATCAGTGGAGATAAATTGTCTAAGGGGAGTGATCAAGAATTTTGTGCGATCAATGGTACGTATTATATATAAAGGGGATCTAGCTTTTTCTACTTTATCTACAATTACAAAGAAAATTAATTTGTTACGTAAAATTAATGTAACCACTAGGTTATGTTAATTTTCCAGCGTGCTCTCAAATGCTTTTGAACGATACACTTTCATTAATTTAATTAATCAAGTTTTACATTTACAAACAGAACATTAAAACTTGTAATGTTTTCTAAAAAGTATTGCCTAATTTTGCAGAAAGCGATCAATCGAATTCAATGGCAACTATCGAACCTCTCGACCCCAATGCCAGTGAAGATGATACAGGATTTTTAAAGATCGCAAATGTTGTTAGTCTTGCTCAAAAGGAAAGTGAAACTCAAATGGTAAATATCGATTTTCTTTCACGTGTCAATGATGTCCATTATTAAAATGAGCACTAGTCGTATTTAAAAAGTAAAATTTTAAATTCAAACCATAGGTTTTTTCCATTCAAATATGATAATCGAAGTAGTGCTTAAAACTTGAAATTTTTCCATGTATTTTCACAGGCTCCAATTAAATTTCAAATTATTATCTAAATATCAATAAGTAGTATGAAAGTATATACAATATTCTTGTACTATTTATGAATATATAAACACTTCACAACACATGCTCATTACACAAATCATTTTATTAATAAGTAAAAGCCATTTTGCAATTTATAACAAACAATTCATTTATTATTTCTATATTATGTTACGCTTTTTATTTTTTATTTTATAACTATTTATGATGGAATGCGTAAGTAAAGTCAATGTAGACTACTGCATGTGGAGTACCGTTAGCCATTATAACCAATTTACTTTAATACATTTCTCATTTTTAAATTAAAAAATTGTCCATTTCCATCTCCTAATTATCATTTAACAATTAATAAACTCTGAATAAGCCAGAACCAGGTATCCAATAACGTACTAATCACACTAAATTCTGCTTTGAAGAAAAAAATTTTTTTTTACCATAGAAATGAAAGAATATATGCATATTATTAACTAAATGTGAAGTTCCATTAATAATAATAACAATTCATGTAATTACTAAACTATAAGATGGTAAATTTTTTAATTTAACATTAATTTAGAAAACAATAATAAAAATATGATATTAAAGGAAATTTAATTACAAATTTTATTAAACTCAAAGTTTTATATTTTACTCTCGGCACATTGTAAAACCATTAAACAGTAAAACCATAAAGAAACATTCTTTTGTCTTATAAGAAAGTTAACATAAAAATGGTTGTATTATTTAGTAATATTTAAAAATTTATATAACATATATTTATTTTAGTGTACATATATATATACCTAAATACATATATATTTTTTATGTCCATTTCATTTTAATTAACTTTACAAATCAATTTTCATGACTTTCCATAATTTGTTACTATAGGATGATAAAATTACTTAAAAAATTTATCGTATTATAAAATTATTTAAAGCCGATTAAAGAATATTGACAGTAGTTTTAATTAGAAAATGAATAGTGTAATGATTTTTATATTGAAATACTTAGTCTTAAATAATCGATTGAATCATTGATCTCTACTTAAGATCCTCAATTGGTCCTTTACTTTTTTCCTTTATATAAAATATTTTTTTATATCATCTTAACATACTTTCGCCATTAATGCTTGAATTAATTATTATCATCAATGCATAAATTAATCCTGCTTATCATTTTATTGACAACTATACAAATAACGTTTTTCTTTTCGTTTATACGTAAAATAAACACATATAAATCCAATTTAAAATATACATCTCTATAGCATGCGATTTATGTATTTAACAAGCTTTTTAACACTTACTCGATGTGTTTGAAGAAATTTTAGATATTATCGAAGCCAAGTGAATTAATATTCAATTAACTATCGTAGAATAACTTACATTTGATTTAAACGTTTAAATATGTTCTGGATAATTGATTCACATCTAAAACTATTTAATACTCGGCATATCATAACAATGCTTGTCTAACAAATAATTAAAGAGAAACTAAACGTTTAGCTGGCTGATTAGTTAACAACTGCTTACTTTAAATGTACTTAACCCTCTTGATAATGAAAGAATATTCTGAACAAGGTATCGAACATTCGTAAAGCTGTGGAGACTTCGCCACAGAAAGGCAAAGGCATGTCACTTTTGAAAAAGCCAAGCTCTTATATTTTGAAACGAGTCGACAGCAGCGGCTCAGTTATTAGCTCCTCTGGCGAAACGGTGAAACTCATTCCATTAAACATACCTCCTACCTCGAGGCCTGTGGCAAAACCAGAAAATTATATCTCCATTGGCGGACAACCAACTGTAGCCATAAAAATCGATTCCAAAGGTATAGCCACACCACTGGCAGTGGCGTCAGCAGGTTCAACGCCAACGAGCCTCGTGACATCGACCAACCAGCCTTTCAAGCTTGTCAAGATAGCTTCACCAGAGCAGGTCTCTGTAGCCATTAAGCTCAAGTCAGCCAACATATACGAGAAAATGCTGAAAGATGACAAACTTGTACATATGTTCAAATGTATGGGTCGAGACTGTTGTTTCACCACCAGTAATGAGCCAGCGTTTAACAAGCATCTGAGATTGCACGAAGATGACATTGTCAACAAGATAAATAATAGCGACTGTAAGGACTATTTCAAGTGCGCCTATTGCTACATTGACTGCAAATCCTACGAAGAGCTGATAAGTCATTTGAAAAAGATGCACATCTTCTGTAGATACTGTTGCAAATACTGCTTCTATCGAGCCTTTGCCCGCTCCTATGTCGAAATACATCAGGTACGATGTTAACACTGTAGTAAACGACAATTAAATACTGAGATAAGCCTTGTTGTTATTTGACTGTTTACATTCTTATTCGTAATTTCATTCAATTCTTGACAAAGAGTTGCCCTAAATAAATGTCACTCAGTTTAAACTGTCTTTTATAACGTCAATAAGCATACAATTTTTCATGCGCCGTACAATTACTTTTCTGTGATGTGGCTGGATTTTTATTCATAGTACTTTATTTTATATGCTTACTAAGCCCCTTTTGATAGAATTGTTTGCATATCATTGTTGGCACAATATCTATACTAAAGGTCGTAAATTCTTTTATTATTTGTTCGGTAATTCTGGGAGCCTCACTGTCCTAACAGAAAAATAAATTAACAAGACTGAACTTGAGAATTTGAAACAAAATTAAAAGACACGACTAAGCGTAACGTAATTCTTCTACAGAAAACTTATCATCAAATGAAACGAGTGCACATTCTTGTTGTCAGCGAAGAACTCGTACAATTACCACCACCTCCCAAAAGACTCGAGCGTAAACAAATTATTAAACCCTACGTTTGTGTTCATGGTAGGTTCATCATCTAAAAATGCAGCCGTAACGGACCTCTTTATTGATTATCGTTAACAGGAGTAGTAATATTAAACATATATTCTTTCATTTTTAGATTGTAATAAATACTTCTTCATACCCGAGGCATTTGTACTACATCTTAATATGCATCATACAAATATAACATCTGGCTTCAAATGTCACATATGTCAGAGTTTGGTGCACACTGTAGAAAGTCTCATTGAGGTATACTTTATAAATAAATAAGTTAGAAAATTGTTTTAAGTGTGATCGGTAAAAAGACAGAATAAAAAATTATAATAAGATAAAGTAGAGAGAGATAATGTAATTTATAGGCAACACTATAAATTCAACTTATAACTTTAAGCAACTTGTTGCTTCTTGTTGTACGTCATTTAAAGTTTAAGAATTAACATTACGATAATTCCTTTCAGCATTATAAGCAACATGGTTATTTCAAATACCATTGCATGTATTGTACACACGGCTCAGCATCTATAAAAGATTTGCATAATCATCTTAGTTCATCGCATTATAATCAGTCACCACATGTGCTTGAAAGATGCCTACCACGTGAGGTAATTAAAACAATTTACACAATAAGATAAAGAACAATGAAAATGTTAGATCAATTTAATGAGACTATAATAAGGAGCTCAAATTCCCCCGGGCCAGTCCAAATTTAACGTTTATTATTAATTTTTATCAAACTAATATTTATTGAAATTAAGAACAAAAACATTCCTACATCCCTCTTCGCTATAAAAAAAAATTCGCTTTATAAAAGGAATACTCTTCTAAATTCATTCCGTACAAGTGCCGTGCCTCCCCTTAATTAATAAATACACCATACTTACGAGGATTGATATTGGCTTAAAAAAAATATGTACAAGCAATATTTATATATTCGAGCGTCGAAGTATCAATTTATTAAGCACGGAGACTCGGTCCTCGCTGAGAGTGCTGCAGCCCTAGAACAAATAAGCTTGCATTCTAAGAAATCCTTATCGATGGAAATCATTCGATTGCCAACAGATCTCCAAGAGCCTAAGCGCAATAGAGCAGCTGCGCGTGCGCGACGTGGACGCAATAATGCGCCAACGTAAGGGTGCGTTCGAGGAGGAGCTCGGCAAGGTGGCGATACCACCGCGTATAAAGGGCACCGGGAGCGCCGTCTCCTTGATGCCGAACGCGCCCATCATGACGGCGAAAATAATATCGCCCAAGGATAACAGCACCTTCGTGCCTCTCACCAACCTCGACAACAGCGTCTCCAACATTCGCATCCTCGACGCGCGCAGTATCAATTCCAGCTCCACCAGTCTCCTCAATATTGGCAAGAACATCAAGGTGAGGGCTTTGGTCCTTTTGTAATTTATTTCGACGACCTGACGATGCCTCGACGAAGCAGTTTAAATGTTTTGCTTGTGTGCGGTGGTCTGGAAACGAGCTTTCCAACGTCCTCGCAATTAATTGGCATTTTCTCTAATTTTTTTTTTTGGAATCTTTTAATATTTAAAAACTTTGTGTTGTCAGGTGACGGTGTCCGATGTGCAGAATTTAAATACCACCAATCAGTTTGGTTTCCACAAAATTGACCCGGACAATGAGAGCGAATTCGTCAATACGAATCTGCTCGATCATACGGAGATGCTGTCCGGCAAGAAGATGGTCATGGAAACGAAACAAGAGGAGAATAAAGTCGAGGACTACGACAGCGATATCGAGATCATCGAAGACTACACAAATCAATTGACCGATTTATTAGCCGACAAGGTAAGAAATTAATTGACCAAGTGCAATGAAGCGATTCAATTCAACCGGCGATTCCTCCAAAATCTCCAGCAAAACCTGCAGGAATGCAACTGTCTTTCTCATTCTCTACTTTAGACCGAAAGTAGTAGTGGCGCGATAATAGAATTTGTTTATTATTGATTTATTATCTCCATTATAAAGGACATTTGTACCGCAATTTAAATTGTATTAAGTGTAAGGTAGTGAGGAGTCGTTAGAAATTGACTTCCGATGGTAAATCTTAAGGGTAATCTTAATGGGAGCACCGGCCCTTGTGATTTACAGTCGCCACTCGCAGTAAAAGAGGATATAAAGGAGGAGGCGCCGGAGGAGTCGGTGGTTAAGGAGGCCGAGCAGGAACAACCACCAAGTGCATCGCCACCGCCGAGCAACCAACTCGCCAATGTCGAGGCGCCAGTGCCGAGCCAAGAGCCGGCGAACGAGGTGCCGATCCCGGTCAACCGCTTCCTCACCCTCGAGGACGTCCAGGGCACGGGCTACGGGGGCCGCGAGCTCTACCGCTGCGGCGTCGACTCCTGCCCCTACGACGCAGAGACCGCCGAGGATCTGCGCCAGCACATGCAGCAGTGCAGCCCCAACGACGAGGACGGCGGTGACTCGGCCCTCTACTGCGTCCATTGCGGCTCCTCGAGCAAGCGCTTCAGCAAGCCCTCCTTCTTCATTGATCACCTGAGGACGCACGGCCTCAAGCGCTTCAGCTGCGCCGTCTGCAACGCGAGGTTCGCCGTCCAGAGTCAGGCGCAGTCGCACCTCAGGGCCAAGCACAAGTACGTCAGCTCGAGAATCGTCCCGGCCGACCCGACCAACCCCTCGCCAACAGGACTCTTTTACGTTCATCCCATGGTAAGCGCTACGTCCAGCACAACTATGCACAAATTAGTTGCTCCCCTCGGGGTACACCACCACCACCCCCAACCCCCAACCTTATCCTATCAATACCGTTTGAGAGAGATTTAACCGAGTGTCGCGTGGTGGCGACGCGTGTTACAGACAACGGCGGATCGGCTGAAGAATAAGAAGATGAGCAAGGCGGCCTCGGAGAAGGACGCGTTGAAGCTCGTAGAAATGGAGAAGCTGAATTACGGGCCGAGCGAGATCGACAAGCTGCCCCTCCAGGCGATCTACATGCGGGCGGTGCAGTGCGCGGTCTGCCCTTACAGCAACAAGGTGCGCACTAACATGGTAAGGCACCTGCAGGCTCACCTCAAGGACGAGAGCGTGCCGGACTCGAGCCCGGTGAACCCGGTGCCCTGCCTCGACAAGAAAGAGCGGATGTTTGACAAGATGGTCAACCTGGCCAGCAGCTCGCACGAGAACGGGAGGATGAGCGGCGGGGCGAGCTCCGCGGCCGTGCACAGGGAGGCGGCCAAGCAGGAGGAGGAGGAGGTGCTGCCCAAATTCGTTCCTGAGAATCAAAGGTACGCGGCACCCTGCGCATCCCTTGCCAACACCTCTGCCACCAACACTACCACCACCACCACCACTACCAATACAATACTAATACCACTACCACTACCACCACTACCAATACCAATACCAATACCACCACCACCACCACTACCAATACCAATAACACTACCACTACCAATACCAATACCACCACCACTACCACTACCAGTACCACCACCAACACCACCACCAATATACCAATACCACCTACACATATAAATTTGTTTCTTTTGTTTTAAGACTGATTTTATTATGTTATTTGGGTACGCTCTACGCGTACGTGTATTGTTATTTTCCTGTTCACTAATTTACCTGTAAATAGTATGTGACTCGGTCTTGGCGGAGATCATTTATTCGTGTTTATTATATAGTGGATTGATTTATTACTTGTTTTGCCATTACTTTTTATAATTACATGTAATTTTAGTGTCGACCAGTAATCTTCATACTGTTTTCTTTTTCCTCTTCTTCTCTCTCTCTCTCTCTCTCTTTATTCTTTTTTTGTACTTTTTTTCTTTCTTTTTTTTTCTCATTTTTTTTTTCTTTTGCAACACGACATTACAAATTCCATATGAAATAAAACCTTTTTACTAACTATTATGAGGAGCATGATCTCGAGTTAAGATTTAAAATTCTTAAATTAGATATATAATTGTATTGTTTTTAATCAACAACAACAACAGCAGCAGCAAAATGTAAATAAAATAAATGCTATAATAAATAATTAGCAACTACAGTTTTTATAATCTTACTTGCGTCATCTTCAAATCGAATGAAACGAAATAATATTTTGTGAAAAATTATTTCTCTCTATTCTGTTTTTTTTCGATTAACTTTATATTCAGAGAAGAATCTATCTAAATTTCAAAGTATATATACACTTTATTCGTACTACATTCAATGCAATATATATATTTCAAAATTTCGCATTTGAGCAGGAAATCCTTTATATTTCCTCGGTACACGTATTCATAGAATAAATATAATCATGAGTGTGAATCATTTTTCAATGTAGCATGTTAAATTTTTACCCGAGAGCTCCCATAATGTTTTTGTTTCTCATTACGATGAAAGTATGAAAATTAATTGATTGATTAATAGAGTATTATTACCTTAAATGACCGTATGACATTATAAATACACGTTAAGGCCGAATATCTTAATTATTCACCAACCTTACCGCATATTTAGCATAAATTAGTTATAACTTTGAGATTCACGTACAAATAAAACTGATTATGTAATCTATTTTGAAATTAAAAGGAACACACATTTTTTTTACCTTCATTTAATAAATGAAAGTTATTAAAATTTCAACGAGAGTGTTACATTTTCTACTACAAACTTCAAATCTCTATTAATTACAGATAAAGATATTGAAAACATGTCCACGTCATTTCTTACAATATATTTATTACATTTTCTAACGAGAGATTTCTTCTAATAATCATTGTTTTTTTATTAAGTTAATTGAAATTCTTTGTATCACCAGCCCGGAGAAAAATATTATATACGAATGGAAAATTGAGCGCGTGAGATTATAAATCATCTGCATTTATAATTTGCGTATTAGTTGTTAATGAGCAAGTATTTTGGTATCGAGCTTTCACGAAAGAACAAAACAAACAAAACAAAGATGAGTGGAACTTGTTTCGCTTGGTCGAAAATATGCTAAAGCATCTTTAACTGATTTTTCCATCAATTCTATGAAATGTCGAGACAGTTGAGCATCACGCTACTTCTTATCAAAGTTAAAGGTACTTGTCGCGCTTTTTCATAAGAGAGTTTACGCCATTGAAGCAAAACAAAAAAAGAAGCAAGCAAGCACATCGTTAGGTGAAAAAAAAGAAAAAAAAGACTCGCCATTTATCCAATCACTTCATTGTCATTGAATCCAGTCAGTTACAATATCCATGCAAATCATTATTCTTATAAAGAGCGACCAAGACTCGACGAGACCTCGAGCCGGCCAACACTTAATGGCAGCTCACCGCGCACAACGTAATACTCACGTCCAATTGCATTATCAAGTCGCATCTCAATTGCCAACGAGTTTGGCCTTACAAAGAGCAACGCCAATAACGCCAATAACGAGAATCCCGTGGGTTTGGCCGAGAAATTCGGGAGAGAGAAGGGCGGCCACGAGAGATGAGCGAGCCAGCGTTGTTCATCCTCTGCTTTATAACGAATACTTGACTATCGCTTCACATATTTGCCACGTATATATAATTTTTTTCCCCGGGTGGCAAGCCCCCAGCCCGCCCCCGAGTCTCATAAGCAATTTACACGACAGGCACGTGTACAGGCCAGTGTTTGTGACCATATGAAATGTGAATTTGTCAGATACGTCTGCGGAGTGCCGGAATGCAATTACTTAACGGTCGAGGAAGCGATGTTGCGACATCACTTAAAAGCTTTGCACTCGGACGAGGTGTGCTTTCGGTGCCCCCACTGCCCGCCGCCGAGTGGCCAGGACTTAGCCCAAAACATAGCCTTAGAAAAAATGGGTGTTCATTTAAAAATGCACGATAGCCGACTTTACAAGTGTTCTCATTGCATTTACCATCACTATCACAGGTTTGTGAATTGGACTGCACATTCAGTGTTCCTTATATCTTTTAACTACTTTTAATGACAGCAAGTGCGCACTTTTTGTATATCCGTAGTTGTAAGGTAGTTGTAGTAGTATGTGTATTCATAATTGTTTGGTGCCCGCTTTAAATATTAAACGCCATTTCGCCCCAATAAAATAGCTTTGACGACGACCACGACCACGACCACGACCACAACGATTACGATGATGATGATGATGACGATGATGATACTATTATTACTATTATTAATATAAATTCCATAAACTTGTTTTCCATCGTTACTGCCTCCTAATAGTTTGCATTATTTTATACAACTCTATAGCGATTGGATACTATAGATAACCAACAACGCCATCGTTCTTTATATTATATTTGCACTCTTTTTTTTCTTTTTCTTTCTTTACAACGAGCCAGCCTCTTTTACGAACGAACTCTTTACATTGAAATTTTTATTTATTCGTTTATCCGTCTCTATCTATTCACTTGTATACATTCAACTACTCCCTTACCTTCGAAACCCCCCGCCCCCAACACTTGAGAATAATTGCTCACGCGTGTTTATACGTGTTTATATATGTGTGTGTGTGTATATATATACGATTGCGCACCAACGCTAATAACAATACCGACACACACACGCACGCACACACAATTGATAATCTCATTAATCATTATATCTGATATATATATATATTGCTATTCAATTGTGAAAAACGCTTCTCTCATTATGCAATCGAAAGTCTTATGTTTTATCTGATTTGTCGTTTAATTGCATCGCAAATGTAATTGATTTCAATTGATTTTATTTATTTTACTCGACTTTTTGTTTTTTCTTTTTCTTTTATTTAAAAGGTAAACACATTGTGTTTTATTACATTTATATTTGTTTCACAAAAATGCACAAAACAAAATACAGACGAAAATAACTCTCAATTGACCAAACGTTTTCTCTCCAAGCACGTCGAATATTTCCTCGCTTCTTGAAATTCTCAATACCATCGTCATCCATTTCTTCTCTCCACCTCTCGAATGTACTCTTGTTTTCATTCTTCGTATAGTTTTTTTTTTTTTATTTTTTTGTTCTTTTCAATATCTTCGCAAAGGATTAATAGAGCAGTAACATAATATGAATTAGCGCACCGATGCTTCTTCTGACCATCGGATAATGGAATCAATAATTGAAAATCAATACTTAAAGTACGCGCACTGTCATTATGCCAAACAATTAACCCCTTGTCAACGATAATTCCAATAACGAGATTACGAACGACCCAGCGACCCAATCAATGGGAAAGCACTGAAAAACAATTCCTCATCGTCCGTTAACCAAACGCCCCCTCCATTAAAGCCATTCAACGTGCTCGGGGAGACAATTATTTGCCCGGCCGCCAAGCGATCCCAAATAAATGTTTACGTTAAAACGCCGCAGACACGTGGTTGAGCGTCACCTGGCCGACAAGCACCCGGAGAAGAGGCCCTTCGTGAAGGTGATACGGGAGATGCAGCTGGACCAGGCGGGCGAGGCCCAGCAGCAGCTGGCCTCCGCCTCCCAAGAGCCCGAGGAGACGGAGCTGCCCGACCCGGACGGCAACACCTGGAAGTGCAACCTCTGCGACTTCAAGTCCGTGTACAAGACGGCCATGCAGAATCACGCGGCCACCACTCACGACGAGAAGTGCCAGTTCAAGTGCAACGGATGCGCCTTCAAGACCATCAGCAAGATCACCTTCGACCAGCACATGCTCACCAAGCACATCAACGAGCCCGAGGTCGACTACACGACCGTTTACCAGAGGATCAAAGGTACGAGCGACACTCGCCTAATACTCATTGCCCCTCATTAATCTCGTATGCACTGTGGATGCCTCGATCATTATCCACCCAAGACCGGCGAACGACTATAATAAAATGAAATTGTAATGGAATTGTATGTGGTGGGAGGGATGGAAGTACGCAACTGTATGTGAAACTGTATTTAAATAATTAATAAGCAACTGAATTTCCCTCGGTCAATTGTTGCGAACAATTCACAGATCATTGCGTTCACCTTGATCGCTTAATTAAGTAAATCATAATTACAATGCGCCTCGAAGATCTTCTTAAACGTAATATAAGACTTTATGCATACGCCTATTGACGACGACGACGACGACCAATAATAGTATTATCAATAATGATAATGATAATGATAATGATAATGATAATGATAATGAGAGGGGAATGTGAAAAACGCGTGGGTTCGTAGGTCTAAAGAAGCCGGACATCGTCGAGCCGACGATTCCCCAGGACGAGCCATTCGACACAACGCCGCTTTGGCGTCGTGACATGCCGCGCATACGCCACATCCGGGGTATACTGCTCGAGGAGGAGGACAACGTCGAGTCGGCCAAGGGCAACGCCAAGCGCAAAATCGAGTCCGAGGTCGCGGCCAAGCCGGCAAAGGCCAAGTCGACGAAGACGAGCGCCGATGACTGCAAGTCCCCGGAGATCAAGAAGCCGAGGACGTCGCTCGACGAGCCCGAGAAGCCCAAGGTCGTTATGCCCGAGGGTGGGTACGGGCCCCTCGGCAAGCCCATCGGGGACCTCTACGTCTGCACAGTCTGCAACCAGTTCAAGTCCAAGTACAAGCACGACTTCAGGGACCACCTTTACAGGGACCTCAAGTACACCAAGTACGCTCGCCCTGCCTATTGTTATTATTAATTTTAGTTTACTCGTCAAATGCTGAAGATGAGAATTCCTTATCGTATTTAGAATCTCGATTATTTCGTTGGAAAAGTTTATGAGCTTAGGGGCGCGATAGGTTTGCTAATGAGATTAATTGATATTCCAGGT
The DNA here is from genome assembly GCA_030522565.1 of Ceratosolen corneri. NCBI lineage: Eukaryota > Metazoa > Arthropoda > Insecta > Hymenoptera > Agaonidae > Ceratosolen > Ceratosolen corneri. The sequence continues at coordinate 12,981 of JAPYYT010001687.1, read as the reverse complement.
GGTTTTGCCCGACTTGCGAGTACAGGGCGGTAAATCGTGGATCGATAGTGAAACATATTTTTAATCGTCACGCCGACGAGACTCTCGAGCCTAAAGCCGCCACTCCAAATTCACCACTCGAGGAATGGGTGAGTCAACGAGGAGGCGGAGCAGCCAGCAGACAAATTATTACTTATTGATGATTTTTTTGTGAATAACCGGCAGGTCGCCTCCGTGATGAAGACGCAGACGGAGATTATGAAAAGTAGTAAAGTCCCCGCGTCGGCTACCAAGGAAGTGGCCGATACTAAGGAGGTGGTGGAGGCCAAGGAGGCGCTCGAGGCCAAGGAAGTGGTCGAGGCGAAGAAAGTGGAAGTGGTCGAGGCCAAGGAAGAGGCTAACGAGAGCGAGGATGACGATCTCATTATCGATACGAAAGAGGAGGAAGAGCATTCGAAGGAAGAGAGGGACGAAATTCATAAACGTACGTTGTGTGATTATTATTTAACGTGCATATCTTTTGCGCCTAAATTTCCTGAATGTCAATAAGCGGTTGCGAGGGATCCTTGACATTTGAAACGTTTGGAAAATGATTGCCAATGTTGAATCGAAAGTTGCATTCCCGCTTCGCTCTCCCTGACTCGAGCGCAAGCTGATCTCGACAAATCTTTGTCATTACAGCGTCATCGGCAGCTCCGCCCACCCCGCCTCCTCCCCCACCCCTTTCGCTGCCACTTCTTGCGCCACCACTGCCTCTGCCAACTCCGCCTCCTCCAGCGCCCGCGGAAATACTGGCGATGCCCCTCATCTGCAAGCACTGCAGCATGAGCTTCGCTAAATGGCGAGGCTTCAAGCGCCACGTGAAGCTCAAGCACCTGAAGCGCCTGAGCTACCTGTGCCCTTACTGCGACCGGAGCACCAACTCCGAGGCGGTAATGTTGCAGCACTTGCGCTCCAAGCACCGCGCCCTCCCCGAGAAGATCCTCGACAATCCGAACCCTCAGGTGCGCGAGCTCAGTCCCGAGTTCTGGGAGCGGGAGTACGGACTCGTGGTGCCCAAGGCCCCGAAGAAGCGCAAGAGGAAGGAGGACAGCGCGGAGGATGGAACGACGAGGGTCGACCTTGAGCTGCCCTGTGACACCTGCGACTTCACAGCCATCACCTACGCCGGCCTCAAGAGCCACATGAGGACCCACGAAATCCGAGTTAAGCAGAAGTGCAACTACTGCACTTTCGTCAGCTTCAATTCGTCGGAGATGCGGCAGCACTGGGAGGTCAACCACTCGCATCTTGAGTTTAAGGTAAGGCATGGGCCGCACACGCGCGCGCGAGTCTCCCTCTACTTAATGCTTCCCTCAATATATATATATTTGTGCCCAAGGTCGAGGAGGCGATCGTGACCGCGGCAATGGACGCAGCGAACGTGCGCGCCGCCAAAAAGACGAAGCTCGAGGACGAGAACAAGGCGATCGTGTATTACTGCTATTACTGCAACAGCACCACCGTCAGCAGTCTGTCCCTCGACGTGATAAGAACGCATTGGAAGCTGATGCACAAGGAGGACCAAAAGTGCTCGGTGTTCAGGTACAAGCAGCACCTCGACATGAGGGCCAAGTGCGCGTACTGCGCCGAGCCCGGCACGAGGTCCACCCTAATCGAGCACATTTGGCAGAAGCACGGACACGACAAGGACATACTGCTGGTCAACAAGGATGACGATTACGACTGGATGTGCAAGTGGTAAGGCCCCCCGCCCCCTCCCCCGTGTTCATTGAACTTTCTCTTCCGAGGCGCCTAATATTCGCCCTCCTCATCTGTCTCAACTGTCTCGTGCATTGCAGGTGCAAGGACGAGTTCTTCACGAACAAGGAGGACATGGATTACCACCAGAAGGTGATCCATTCGCAGCTGCGTCCCAACTACAAACTCGTGCGCCGCGGCTTCACGTGCAAGCACTGCGGATTCGATACCCTGGCGCTCGAGGCGATGCAGAAGCACGCCAAGAACCACCTCAATGTGTACAAGTGCAAGTATTGCCCGGACGTGTTTAAGACCTTGTCGTCGGTGAAGGGCCACTTCAGGCTCCTGCACCCGGACAAGGAGCTGGAGACACGCACGATTACGGGCGAGGACTTTAGCAAGGAGATCGAGGCGATCGTCAACGACTCCACGTCCTTCACCAATGTGCAGCTGGTCCCGCTCAAGGTGCCCATGACCTCATTATTGAAAATGGCACCGATAACGCCCACGAAGGCGGCGGCGGCCTCGGTGATGCTGTCCGTGAGTCCCCGCGTCGCCAAAAAGTCCACGACTAAGCAGTCGGTAACCGCGATAAGGCCCCTACCCGGTAAAATCAAGGCCGTCGCCAGGAAGTCGACCAACCCCTTGCCGCGGTACCCCTCCGGTGTCATCTTCCAGACGGACGAGAAGGAGGAGGTCGATAATGAGGACGACGAGGACGACGAGGAGCGGCGCGACGAGGGGGAGGAGAAGTTAGTGGCGGAGCAGGAGGTGGAGGATGAGGAGGAGGAGGGCGAGGAGGGCGAGGACGAGGACGAGGAAGAGAGGAACAGAACGAGGTTTACGTCGTATTACGGGCGATCCAGCAGTCCTGTTGATTTGGGGAGCCTGCACACGACGATGGCCCTCGCCGGACTCAAGATGAAGGTCAATTGCGCCAAGCTCGCCGAGATATTTAACATTAATATAGAGCCAAGCCTCAAGCTCACGGACTTTAGAAAGGAGATGATCGATCGCAGATGAATAAGGGATTGTCGGATGGGCCGACATTTTTATTAGTGATATCAATTTGTAATGACGTGCGAGCCAAACAACCCTCGTGGGTTCTTCGTTGTTTATTTTTTTTTTTTATCGTTCTCTCTCTCTCCCTCCCTCCCTCCCTCCCATCCACCCTCACTCACTCACTCACACTCTCTCTCTCTCTCAATTGTACGTGCATGTGCCTTCGTATCACATACGTGTAAAATTAAAAATTGTTCTGTTTTAATATTAATATCTGAATTTCGAAGCCACCAATAAGTATATAATTTGAAATCTCTGACGGTACAATTAATTGTAACTGATTTTTTTTTTCTTCGTCAATTTCAGAAAAGTAAACAAAGTGAAGTTATATTTAATTTAGATAGGCACCGATATTTATTTATATTGAATTAGTAGGGAAAAAGCTTTCTCGCCGATTATTGAAAAATAGAGCTATACACACACACACACGCGCGCACATTACGTTTTTTCTTCATTTTATCACTGAAAAAAAGTAATTGGTGTCCCCCAAGCGAACCAAATTTATTACGTTTTGTAAACATAAGTTGTTGCATTAGTGTGAAATGCCTTGCAAATTGATTTGAAATTTGCGCGATTACAGGAAATTGGAAATGAGAAATCGATAGTGTTTAGATTGTTGAATACGAATTTAGTTTATAATTGATCAAAGAGTAAAATGAAAGAAAATCAGTAAAATTAATATTTATTACAGAAATGTAAATGGCGCCATCCGTATAATGAATTGATCCTTCTGGCGCAAGAATCAATTGATACCTTAAATAAGCAACAGTTACATGTAGCTTTTGTTTTTTGTAAATACTTGTAAAAGTGAACTTGAGATAATTTATAGCGTTATATGAATTTACGATAACATTTCCTTAATAAATATATTTTAGTTTTTGTAACGTTGAGAGAGTCAATCGTCGTTTGTAAATGTTTTTAAAACTCCTCCCGAACATTAGAGATGAAAAAAAAAAAAAAAAAAAAAAAAAAAAAAAAAAAAAAAAAAAAAAAAAAAAAAAAAAAAAAAAAAAAAAAAAAAAAAAAAAAAAATTGCTTACACGAATGAAATAAGATCATCGGTACTTTATATAGACAAATGAATAGTAGAGTCAAATCTAAGAAGAAGAAATCAAGCTCGAAAACTAAGAAAGACTGAAATATCAACTATGGCTAGACTGTAATGAACACATTTGAAATAATTGTAAATAGAGTGTACAAAATCCTTAAATAAATATTTTTGATTTTTTTAAAATACAATGACTCTCATTTTATTGATCTAACGATGTTAATATTCTAATTTCTATATTTTCTTATTCAATGTATACTGAAAAGATTTTAACGTGGGTTACGCTAGTATTGAATTTTATGAAAGTGGCGAATAGAGATAATTCTAAGCTAATAGTTTTATAAGAAAATCATTTTCCCGATTAGCATAAATCGGCTCGGCTCGTCGTCTCGCGTGCCTGATTGATTTTGAATTTTCAATTGCCCGAGTCACAATTTGCCCTCAACTGAAAATAGCTGAAAACGCCATTCGTTGACAGTATGTACTGTGTTGTACGTCTCGTATTTTATTTATCAAACTGATTTTAAATTTTTATGAAAAATGTCCTTGTGAATTATTGATTAAACAATAGCATCAGAGGTAGTGGAAAGGAAAAATTAAATAGTATTTTGCTGAAAAGGTCGAGAGTCGTAATCGAATCGTAATTAATCATTAAAAACAACGATGTTTTCAGGAAGGATACGGTGCTCCCGATATTGCGAATTAAAAGTTACAAAATTCAACGAATTGAAAGCTGTAGAATCAATTTTGAAAACGTTTTCATCAAAATCGTCTTTTTTTCAATAAGTCCAGTTTTTCCAAATGTCCAGTTTTCGTTGGATAAAACTTTCAAGACAATGTATTTTATTGTATTTAATTTAATTGCTTTGGTAAATCAATGAAAAGTAGCGAATGAATTTTCTTTTTTTCAACAGTTTTTAAAATGTTTTGCAGAATCGTTTACTCGCAATGAAGATACAATTTATTTCAATTGTCTGTTATTTCTATATAAAAGCAAGTTGTCAAAATGAGTTTTGTAGCATATTATAGCTAATTTTACTCGTCAGTTAATGACGAACAATGGAGAGCCAGCCGTTGAGAATTTTTTCCCAATATCTTATGTGCCGTCATTTTGTAAAAAATTAATTTTCCATAAATATAATTTTTTCCATACGTTCGAATGTGTATATTACATAATCAATATATTGATTTTATTAATAAAAAAATTTTTAAACAAACAAATAGATACTTTATTTTTGCACCGAACAGCGCAAGACCTCACTGTTTGTACTTTATTGCTAGATTTGGATTTTCCATTGGTAACTTGAAAGACGAGCCAAGCAATGAAGGTGACAATTTTTAATAAAATGTTAAATCAAAATATCTTTATTTTCAATGGTACGAAATACAAATTCAATAAAAGTACGAGTTTCGATTAGAAAGCTGACATAACATGCGAGAATGTCTGATGTAATAATGCAAATAACATGTAAAGTAAATGTGTGTAAATGCTCTTATTTTGTAATATATTATCCTTTTAACGATGATAAACCTGCTCTCATAATTTCATCGACTAAGAGAAGATTGGAGGCGATAATGGTACTGAAAAGACGACAAATTTAACGAATAAATATGAAATCTTACACAGACGCGCGCATCGTTGCGTTTACACTCACCAGGAATGAATAATTTGTTTCTTTACATTGTAGTTATCGTAAATGCCAACTATATTTGGATCTAAGGCCTCTCCCGTTGAAATATCTAATCCAACTGGCTGATTTAACGCAACCGATTCTTGTTGCAGCTTGACAATAGTATCTTGCGAATCGAAACCACTGTTTATAGCTGCAAAAATTTTCAAACCTTACAATGCATTTCATTTAAAAAGCTAATTGAATTATTATTTAGTTGTCAAAAGATGGTCATAAGAGCAACCAATAACTTTTGAAAGTGCGCAGAGAATTTATGTATTTATTTGGGCGTCTCGTTAATAGCCACGAGCTACTACTCACCCAGTGTTTTTGGAATAACAAGTAATGCATCCGCAAACGCCTGGATTCCAAGACGCTTCTTTCCTACGATTTCGTTCTTGTAGTCTTGAAGAATTTTGTTAGCTGCTATTTCAAAGGCACCAGCTCCCGGAATCACCGCTTTATCATCAATGGCATTTTTAACTGCTCTCAAGCCATCGTAGACTGCATCTTTCAATTGAATTAAAGTGTACTTGGTCGATCCCTGGAATTAGTATTAAAGTGTCTGTAAGAGCAGGTAAGTCGCAGTATTTAACAATACAGAATGAATCCTCGAATGGATAATTACCCTTAAAAGAATTGTTACCGAATTCGGCTTCTTGCACTCTTCCACAAACGTGTACTTGGTTTCACCCTAAATAAAGTATTAAAGATTTACAAGTGTATCGATTAAATGTAGGGATGAAAATTATAATTACTTTGCTTGTAATCTGCTTGGGAATTTACACAAAAAATATACCATCGCTAACGCAAGAGGACCAATATTTCACAAAGGACTGCCACTAATTTTAACAGTCGATTGTAAAATCTTGCCTGCTCGTAAAATTATTACTCATCCGTAGCGCACTTACCAAGACATATTCATAAACAAGTCCAGCGTATCCCAAATGCTCTTCCTGCAAATCATCGAATGAATTCATGGCTTGTCCACCGCATGCCAGACACAATCTCTCCATATTTCTTCGTTTAGCTCGTCTCATTGCCATTATGCCTTCCTGAGCCAACATATCCAATGACGGTGGGTCGATACCTTTCTGATTAATCAGCACAAAGGTCTTGTTTGTGCCATCGCACAGCTTTCTCTTCAGTTCAATAACTTTCTTGACGCGATTGTCGACAAATTTACGCTCAGCGTTCACTAATTTCTCGCGCTCGTCTGCCGTCTTATAAAAGAAGCCAGAATTCACCTGCAAAAGTTAATTGGAAGAATGTCAATGATTTCGACATAAAAGTACTTGCCCAAATTCACCATAACGATACAACAATTAACGTTTAAACAAAACGACAATAATTACGAAATGAAAAGCAAAGAGTCGAGAGCTTTACTTTCGAACAAAATAAAAGTCTCGTGGAGCAATAAGGCAACTAGTGGTCTGTAAAGTATATACCTCTGTCTTTTCGTATTCTAAACTGACATTGCATGTCAGGATATAAGCATTTTCAAGTTTCTTTGGCATATCCGGGTGGCGAGAGCCGTGATCCAATACGAGTCCTTTAATGAGAGTAGAATCTGCCGATGTTCTGTGCCTCATTTCCATAATTTCGACCATGTGCAGATTAATATCTGTATCCGGCTGTTGAATATTTAAGACTGCATCGACGCAAATCTCTGTGAGTTTTTCGGCGATATGGGGATGGACTTTTGTTTTAAGCGCAGTTCTTGCCACGCTCAAAAGATTCTGCCTCTCTGGTTCCATGGGCACTTTAAAATTATCCAGTATTTCTAAGGTCTTGTTCTTGGCCAGATCGAAACCTTCGGTAATTAATCTGGGATGAAGACCCTCGGAGATATAAAGATCGGCCAGTTTCAACAACTCTCCGATCAATAGGACCGTACTTGTAGTGCCATCTCCGGTCATATCGTTTTGTGCCGTTGATACTCTTGCAATCAGAGAAGCAGTTGGATGCTGAATTTGCATTTCGTGAAGTAATACATTACCGTCCTTTGTGATTTTAATATCTCCAGAGCCAGACACCAACCTAAGAGAAGTTGGCACAATTAATTAACGCATCGACTAGTTTGAACTTTGAAGTCGGTAGCTTAATAATTTATAACAAACATTTAGCAATAATATTTGACGAACCAACTAACAAATGAAAAATAAAGGTATAGTTGGAAGGGATATTTCTAATGTACCATTTAAATTACAATCACTACCAAGTCTAGGCTACTCTAATGCATTCTAATTAAAGGAATTTCAATTTTTATTTTTTCGTACGCTTCGTAAGTAATCATACCGGCGAGTTCTGTGTATAATCAAAAACCTCTTACAATCGCCATAAATTCACTTGGACCAATCATTTCGGTGCAAATCCGTATAAGGAGCGTTTGCCGCTTTAACCGACGACTCTACAGTAATCAAGTATTTAAAGTACAAGGAATATTACGAGGCCGAGCATAAACTTCACGTCCAATAAGCTTTAGCAATAATCAATTTTGATCGTGAAACTCAAGAAGCAGTTAAGGAGAAAGGGCAAGGAAAGCTCACATTTTCATGGTTCCTTTGGGGCCCAAATTCGTCTTCATCACATCCTGGATACCTTTTGCCGCCGTTATATTAATGGCGAGTGCTTGGGACGCCCGGGCGAACTCCGCCTTCGGGTTTAATAAACTTATCGCCGACATTGCCAAACGACACTTCCTCTATCCACCACGACTAACAAATAAAAGCTTCGAAAGGATTTACCGAATAATTCCAACCACGCTGCCACTTTTGCTTATTTCAGCGACGTCGAACTACGCGCTACGCTAGATCGGAAACTCAATTCCGATAATTCAATTTCATGCCCCGACTACTCCCTCATCCTCTCATGTAAATCCACGCCATTGGCTATTCCGAGGCCTATCCAAACTAAAACTCCTCGTTCATTGGCCCAACGCTTTTTATTCTCATTATATTCTCGATATTTTATTGCTACTACTACTCCTATTGCTGCACACATATACATATATACACACGCATTTAAATATTTACGCTTAAAACTTTTAATAATTGATTTCCACGTGATCCAATGGCTTTTTGAACAATTTAATTCAAACAATTTAAACAACGACGTTTGCTTCCATCGTCTGCGCATCTTTCCATTGTTTCTTTGTTTTATTGCATATTTTTCTAGACACATTTGAATAGGTTGAATATCTGGATAATGCACATACGTTTATTTATACTTGAAAACATTTATTAAACTGCGATTGGGATGAAATTCGGTTTTAACTCGATTATTCGATCTTAGTGAACAGCATGAAATTAATAATATTACGAGTCTCGAGCTTATTTCATTCGCTCTATCATTACGTTCATCGCAATGCATATAATCACTGGGAAAAATTATTTTGACATTCACATCGTTGGTTATCGTTATTTGTGACTCCGCGACTATTGTAAATTAATGTCAATGGACATTCACATCGAATATTGATTGATATTAATCGACATAATATTAATTTTATTACATTACGGGCAATTACTTTTTTCTATTTTTATATTTTAGTTTAAAAATCCTGCTCATCGCGTCGAAAATCACTAATATCCAAGACGTAACATTAGGATGAGACAAAATTATTAATATTTTTTTCCATCTAGTTAAGTTATTTTAATCTTCACATTTAACGTACTGCCACAACATCCCCTGCAAATTTCTATTATCTTCCGTAGTTTACGATTTTCCTCTGCTCGAGCAAAAATTAAATTCCAAGAAAAGCTGCAATAAGAGACATTGATAACAGGCATTTGTTCGCGCTAATTTTCCCTGGTTTATGCAATAGCAAATTGAAATGTAAAATTGACGAAGCTGAGAGAATAAATGCTTAATTCATCGCGCCGATTAAATTATTATGACCCATAATCAGTTCTTTTTGTAATTTTGGACTTTATAGTGTGTTGTTTTAAAAAAAAAAAATCTCCAAAGCTTATAATACAGCATTAATTGCAAGCACTTTATAAAAGATTTCTTTCATAATGAAACTATTGATAAATTTCATTTTTGTTATTTACTTGCGAATGCACGTCCTGTTTACTTTAGATGACAATTAAGCGGCAGTTTATTAATAGATGCCATAAAATTTAACAAATATAATAAATAGAAACAAACGAATGCTAGAAAAAATAATTGATTAACCGAACTTGCGTATCGGAGTGAATTTTATTTTTTTAAATCGTCTTCTCTTACACGACCTCCAGGTAAAATTAATCAGCGTAATGAAACGTAAAATGCAATTATAGCGAGTTGGCGATTCAGTTATTATTCAATATTTTTTTCGTTGAAACTTTATACATTTGCGAGAATGAGTTTTATTGTTCATAGGAGACTGGCACGGATATCGTTAATTGGATACATTTTATGACATAATGTCAATATAAATATACAAAATATAATAGAAAAAGCTTTCGTTCCATCTACTTCTACAAGTTTCATTACAAAATCGCAATTATTCATCAACGAAGAAACGCCTTTTATTTTTGTTGAATAATAAATCCTATGAAATATACAATTAATCACAATTAATCAAAATAATTAATCATAATTACGAACAAAAGGCGTATTAATTTAACAAAAGGTTAATAACAATTTTATCCTATACATGCATGTTAGCATTACAAATACTCTAATTACCGAAGCCTAAGGGCCTTTGTTCTTTCTTTTTTTACTGATTCCATAAACATTTTTAATAAAACTGTTGGCATTAATCGCTTGAATGAAAATTCGATTGGAAAATTCATTGGCGAATATGATTGGTGAACCATTATTAGAAAACCAATGCACGATGGTTTTCGTCTGTTGGTGTGACAAAGCGTTAGCCTACTTAAATTGTTTATGATTTAATTATTGTAAACAATATAGGACGCATGAAAGCTGTTCTTTCAATTTTATTTATGATTTGTTGCATTAGGAAGTGATTTAATCTCCTCGGATGTAACATATTGAATGCCTTGGCGTCTTGGATAATGAAAATTTAAGCAAAATATCCTTTCACCCAAGAAGAAGAGGATAAAAGTATTAGCGCACTAATGCGAGACAATATTACACAATGAAAATACGATGTAAAAAACCGCACTGCTGCTGCTTTTACGAGTCTTTTCATTTTTTTTTTTTGACGTGTTTACTACCTAATTGTGCATTGTTTTTTCTTCACATCCGTGACTGTGATGTATTAAAGCGACAAAAAGCAATTCCAATATTTGGACTAACTGGGTTTGGAAATTAGGTCGATTATCATATCCTTTTCTCCTCAAGTCATGCGAATTACCCATAAATATGCCGTGCGTATTCTCGCTATCTTCCATTAATAAATAGGACATGAAAAAAAAATCACGAGCCAGCTACCGGATGAGAGCGAACAAATATCTACATCAGGCGCGCATGAAATCCATAAATAATGGTCGCGATGGTCGTGGTGATTGTTCGAGAGATCGAACGAAACATTATCTTCGTGAGCGTATCGAGAAACGAATGTCCCGGATGAAAGAAAATCACGATAAAACGCGGCCGCTCGGCTCTCGTGATTGCCTTTTATCATTTTTATTAGGAAGTAATTAGGACTATCGCGATCTTCTCCGTTTTTTTCGCATCGACAATGGGCTGGAAAAAACTTTGCCACCCACGCGTTCCTACGCGCTTATCGACGCAAACGCATCTTTACAATAATTAATTTACACGTCTATAAAAATTATAATGTCTATATTACAATGGCAATGTCTAACCACTAACCTTACTGTCTCAAGAATCTAATTTAGTTTACCTTACTTATTTCACCGTCTCTATTATTATTATTATATTCCATTGAAATGTTATTTGTGCTCGACGCGTGAGCTCAGTACTCAGCATTTATCTGTTATTTCTTTGCGGCGAGGCTGATAAGGCTCTCTCGATCATCGATTTCGATGGCAATCGAAGCCCACATTCTGCCAGCTAAATCATCTTTAATTGGTCAGGTGTTGGCGAGCATTGTCCACGGTACTGCGATATTCCATTGAAACACGCGGCTACCGAGGATCTGATTATTACAATGGGCATAGCATCTTCCGAGAGGCACAATACGAAGTCCCAAAAAGCGGAGGACACTTGAATAATGTGAGTGAGTACTGCAATGATCAAGTGGGGTACCCTTGAAAACGAAAGCAGTCCAATGAATTCGTCGTCAGGCAATCGCGAGGGGCTCCTCCGAAACTGATTATTAAACGAGGCACAGGAAGCTTATTATTGAATTATGATTGATTAGCAATAGAGTCGATTAATCGTGCTTAATGAAAGGCCACGAATGTCATTAGAGAGGCGGTGAGGTCAATTGGTAGCCGTGGCGGTTCCTCCCGCTCTTACACCCATATCATTCCGAGACGAGGATGAATAGGAAAAGCCAAGGTTACTCGCGTCTCATTAGCTCAATTAGCGATGATACGCATTGTGCTTGTGGGGCGGAGGATCCGAGGGAAAGAGAAGGATGAATCTTTTCATTAGGCGAGTCACGTACGAAAACAAAGTTAGTGTGGAGTGGCGTGCAGTCAAGGCTGCTGGCATACCAAATATTTATGTGAACGCGATACGACGACAGCAATGAGAGAAAATACACAAGCGACAGCTTGAAAAGTAAAAGTAACAATGAATGTGGCTCGCGTACGCGAATTCTATTGCGTTCACTCGCTCGAATCTAGGATCGCTCGCGAAAAAGCAAATCCACTCTTCGTCGTGTTTCCCTGAGCGTACGGGGACGACGATGGTAGGGAATCTCTTGTTGGAGGTGCGAAAGTGTGCGTTTATTGGCAGATACGTAGGGATAAGCTCTAGGATCATTATTATTATGACGGCTAATTATTGAGCAGCGGAACATGACATTTTCGGGGTGAACGCGCGTTGGCGCTCAAGAGACAGACGATAAGATTGATAAGTGAGAATAAAGGCAATGAAATAGTTGCCACTGCTATTTTGGCCTTTTAGTTACCTTAAAGTTACCCATTGCCAATAGATTTATTTGCTTCGGGTTTCTTAATTAATGGTATATAGTACGGACGTAAGTGAAAGAAAGAGCAAAGTATATACAAAGAAGGGTAGGTCTGTGTTTCATTGAGGGCTTCACCAAGCATTTCTCGTAGGATTGTTAACTTTCCATGTGCATAATTGCATTTAAAAAGTACAAAGGAAATGTTCATATCGAAGAAAAAGTTATATAACAGTCGGACGTTAGAGCTAATTATAGTCATTTGATTATTTTATTACTTTTATTAGTAATGTATAATTGGCCGATTTTTTTTTTTTTTTTTTTTATCAAAATGATGTAAGAAAGGATGTACGATAGGCGGTAGGTAATATACCTTATATATATATATATATAAAAAAAAATACTGATTTTACCTACTTGTTTTATTTCATTTTGTTTTAATTTGTTTCCAAGTTATTGTTATCTAATAAAAAAAAAAAAAAAAAAAA